>JBBPCS010063559.1:0-17333 GCA_037974645.1 Hollardia meadi
ATGCAAACTCTAACCAGCATCCAACTACTCAACAGTGTGTGCTGCTACAAATCATGATGTGCTGCTGTGGTAGACTGCGATTGACAACTTCCTGTGGAAGTTGGGATGGCCAGGAGATATGGACACTTCTTGAAATGTTTGATATCCCTGATTTATTTTTGCCTGTTTACCTGAACAGGTCAGGTTTCATTGCCGGAGCAATAAACGGATGGCGAGCTAGAGGAAGGAACCCTGAAGAAAAGCCTTCAGCTGGAAAAACTCTCCTACCTGTATGCAGGCCTTAAGCCTGGCTCCCCCACGCCCATTCCCCCACTGGTGTGGTAGGACTGCATACTCTGCCAATTAGTCTTTGACAAACTTTTCATGTTTACTTTAATGTGAACTCAGAACTCCAATGGACTTTGCAATTAACAAACATTTTTTTCAAAGGCACACAATTCTCAGGTTTAAAGGTGCACTGATGTCCCTTTATAAAATACCTCCACTAATCATGTTTAAGTGTTTAACATGAATGAGATTGTGCTAATTTTGTCAATGTTGGTCTTGTTGATTTCATTGATTTTAACTAATTGTTGGGATTTGTATATACCTAAATTTAACTGAATTAATTGGGATATTAATGAATCCCACTGCTAGTAGTTCTTGAACATATTGAGCTTGTAATGCAGCTGCTCATTTGAAAGGCCTTATTATTTAGTTATTTATTTTTGCTGTTTTTGCCTTGATTTACATTAAGTGTTTTTAGTTTTGTCTAAACTTATCAATACAGCCGGTGAACTCAGTTCTGTGTCTGTTTCATTGATTTTCACCCAGCTCCATAGTCGAACATATACTAGCCCTATACTCTATTGAACTACTTTATGTTATATTATAATTTTAATATACATATTTCCTTCATAAGTGTTCCATAAGTGCTACACGACACTTCAACCACTGTAGGTCAGGAGAGCAGAGAAGTTTATCTATTGGAAACCATACAGGAGTTAATGCGATAGGGCAGGTAAATGCACGCACAAGAGAAGATGGCTCGGTACACAAACAAGATGTATGGCCATTTCTATTGTTTTTTTGTTTTGTTTTTTGCTTGTGGGTAACGGTTGCCAATGGCGACTGGCAGAAAAAATGTTGCAAAATTAAAAAGTTAGTCGCATTGGTGACCATTTTAGTGGCCATCTGGAGCCCTGTAACTCTTGGTCTTCCTTTCCTGGGGCGGTCCTAATGACAGCCAGTTTCATCATAATTGATGGTTTTTGCGGCTGCACTTGAGGATCTTGAAATTTTCCGGATTGACTGATATTCATGTTTTAAAGTAATGATGGACTGTCGTTTCTCTTTACTTGAGTGGTTCTTGCCACAATATGGATTAGAACAGAAGTCGAATAGGGCTATTCACTATATGGAACTGTGTACCAACCCTACCTCTGCACAACACAACTGATGGTCTCAAACACATTAAGGAGGCAAGAAGTTCCACAAATTAACTCAACAAGGCACACGTGTTGATTGAAAAGCATTCCAGGTGACTACCTCAAGAATCTGATTGAGAGAATGCCAGAAATGTGCAAAGCTGTCAAAGCAAAAGGTGGCTACTTTGAAGAATCTAAAATATAAAACATTCTGGTTTAACACTTTTTTGTTTACTACATAATTCCATATGTGTTCCTTCATAGTTTGGGTGTCTTGAATATTAATCTACAATGTAGAAAAGAACCATTGAATGAGAAGGTGTCCAAACTTTTGATTGGTACTGTGTGTATATATACAGTATATTCCTGTTTGGTGGGAGCTGCTCTAGCTCTTGGCAGACTCCTCTTCTTCATTAGCTCCACTATGTTAGCTCCACTAGCTAGCTAGCTACACCGTTGCCACTGTATAGGACGGGAGCGTGCATAAACTTCAGTCTACACAAGCCAATGGATTTTCATGGCAAAGCGGACCCGAATGCTTCACATAGAAAACTGAATACAGCTTGTTATAGGCAACCTAGAAAGTCACCGAATGGCTCATTTTTTAGGTGAAGTCACAGCCCATGCACACACAGGCAATAAAACAGTGATTAATACATGTTAATTTCCTCTGAAAATTCCACAATGCACCTTTTAAATAATCAATTACTTAATTAGCCTGTTTTCCCTTTTTACCTAAGCTGTGCGTAGCAGGTGGGATTGTTTACCGTTTGTAAAAAATATATAAAAGGGACTGTTATAAGGAATACCTTGGGATTCAAGTTGAGTAACTGCATTGCTTTGCCAATTGGTAATTGGTTTTTCTTTTACCTCTATGTGACAGGGATTGTTAAATTTGTTTTTCTCCCTGTATACTAAATACATTGGGATTTAAATTGGTCATTTTCTGTTAAGTGTGGCTGTATTGCCCTTATTGCCTTGCAGTGGGTGGGCCTCTGATTATTTCCCCCGTTTGCCATTATGTACATACAGTGGGTGTTTTCAGTTAAACTATCTTTATTTTATTGTAAGTGATCGCAGCTGGCTGTGAGCCGCCTGATTATTGTTTCCCCTTTCACAGCTTTCCGTAGATGTTGGGCGCTATTGCTTGTTTTTCAGTTTATATATAAATTATGAAAGGTCACAAAGAAAAGGTCTGTCAGCTGTGTCGCTCTTGTCAGTGCATTATGGATCCCCGTGATGGCCATTGTGAATGTCCCTCCTGTTTTGGCATGGCCATTTATTGGAGGATATTGAGAACCCATGTGAGGCAGCAGTTGAACTGCCAATGGAGGAGCGCGTTAAAAGAGCAAGATGAGCTAAACAGTCGGTTCATACTGTGGCAGTACAGCCTCCATCCACCCAACTAAGTGAAGCAGGACATGTGTCTAGAAAACATTCCCCTAGGAGGAGACATGAACACACCCCTGATCATAAGCAGGGGTGGGGCCTGGGTAAAAGACGTGCTCCCCAAGTCAAGGGAGCATCTTTCCTTTCAGTAATCTTTGTAGAAAGGATCGAGTCTTCACAAAAGGGAACAAGGAATGCTTTTCCACCTTAATGTGTTGATTTGCAGAGCAGATAATAGTAGTGAGATGCTGATTAATCATTTGGTGATGCATTTATGAGGATGCTCTGTCATGCTGTGCCTTAAAGTAGTACATTCACATTCATGAGCCTGAAAATCAGGGGCGTGTCCAGACTTTTTGACTGGGTTGGCCCGAGTGGGGACTTATGCAGGGGTGGCACGTACACACACGTCGGAAGAGCAAACAATGTCTTCCATCATTCCTCCTTTCTACAGTATACAGTGTTGGAGCTCTACATACTGTTTTTAAAGAAGCCATGGGTGACCTTTGAAGGCAGGATCAAGGCATACACTAAATTTCTCTCATCTGTTTCTGACATGGTTTTTGCAGTCAAATAAAGTATAATTACCACATTCAAATCATTAAAATTACACCTATTCCTTCTCCATTAAAACTTTCACAATATATGAATATAAAAATAATTTTAATTTATTTTGAATTTTTTTTTTTTAATTTAGGATTTATACTAATAATTTACTGTCTGAAGAATTTAAATTAGAGAGGGTACAAGACAGGGCTTCCCACTTTGCCCACTCCTTTTTGCTCTAGCAATAGAATCGCTTGCAGAGAGAATCGGAAGAACAAAAAGTAACAGGTGTCAGGGAAGTGACGGGATGGGAAACTGATATAATGATGTTACAAAATCATATATTATTGAATGCACTGCACTGTTGGCTGAGGCTTTAAAGATCCCCTGCACACATGTATTAAAGCAGGGGTTCTCAACCTTTTCTAACTTGGGGCCCATTTCTGATTGTCAAAAAATTTCTGAGGACCACCTTCTCAAATAGATGACAAAAAAGTTACAACATGAAAAATATTGTCATGGTTTCTGTGCATGTTATCATTTTGAGTTTCTAGTTTATTTCCTGTTTTATTTGGTAGTCGTTCCCTTGTGTATCTTGCCTTGCTTTATATTTCCTGCCTTTGTTCTTTTTCCTCCTTTTGTGATTACCCTGATTAGTTTCACCTGGTCCTTGTTAACCTGCCCCTCATGTATTAAAGTGTGTTTCCCCTTTGTCTTTGTCAGTTTGTTGTGCATGTTACCATGTGTACCTTAGTTCCTGCCATTTTCCTTGTTTCCTGTGAGCTTTTGATACTGTTTTTTTGGACCTTGCCTGATTATTGTAGTTTTGGATTTTGGAGTCCCATTGGATATTGCTTGTTTGTTTTTTGACTGATTCTTTGTTTTGACCCTCGTCTGCCTTTATTTAATAAATCAGTTCATTTAACCTGTTCTGCCTCCTGTGCTGCACCTGGGTGATAAACTGTTCATCTAGCACATGCTCCAAGAAGTTTGTGTTTATACATGTGTAGGAAAGACACAAGAACCTTCAGAACCTTTCCTTAGCTGAGCTATCTGACATTGATATGAACGAGTAAGTCAGTGAGTTTGTCAAACGTTTCAGCAAGCAGCGGGTGAAAAAAACACAGTATTTTGGGCTGGAAGTCCAACAGACAGTCCACAGAGTTTTTCAGATCCCCACTGAGCTTTCCACATGACACAGCCTGGTGAATGATACAGTGTAAAAACTGCATATGTGGGGCTATGGCTAATAGCCTCGTCACCAGTACTCTGCTAATCATAGCTGTAGCGCCATGAGTAACCAACAAGCAAACTTTTTGTAAATCCAGTTCACTCGTTCTGAAGTGAGAAAATCTTTTGAAAAACCACTCTACTTAGTGTGTCCCTCCAATGGGATAAGCCCCAGAATCTTTTCACGAAAGCTCACTCAATCAAAAAACCTAACATACTGTAGATGCATATCTGGGTGTTGGTTCAGTCAGTTGATTTTGTCCACAGATAATAACCTCTGCTTTTTAACCTCAAGTTATTTTACAGTAGCAAGATTTCCAAAAGCTTCTTTGAGGCATCCTTTGCAAGTAGTTCCACTGCTCAACTGCGAAGAGTTGATGTGTCTGAGAGAGGCACTTTTTTAAAGGATGAAGTGATGCTTGCCGTAACATTTTCATCAGTCACAGCAAGCGTGCAATCTAGTGTAGCTATTTACGCCTTGGTAAAAGAGTCTCTTCTGTCTGGTTAGTGTCCAGGCTACATGCAAAAAAGATATGGCTCTCTCTTGTTCCATGCCAAAGTGACCAAGAACCACCTCACTATGTTGAAAGATGCTAGCAGTCCCTGTACTTTCCTTCTCAGTTCCACCGAGCTCTCAGGAAAACTGGCAGAAAATGAATTATGATATGACTTGTTGTGCCTTTTCAAGTTGTATTATTTCATCACAGCAATGCAGTCATTGCACAATAAACACACTGGTCTTGTGTCGTTGTGGCTGCCAAAGTTAAGAAATACTTATCGGTCCATTCGCCCTGGAACTGGCGATTTTCAAAATCATCTTTTCCTTTCTTTGACTGTGAGGGAGACATTTTGAAGGTTGTTGTTAGCTTAGCTAAGTTTCTCTGTGACCTGCCAGCCCAGAGTGCAAGTGTGGAGTGGGTATAATCCTGTTGCAGCCAATCACAGCAAATACTGTAGGTGCGTAACATAATGTTACTTAAGGAACTAACAAATCCAGATCAGAGCTGTTGAGTTCGGATGTCTCAAAGTAGCACTCAGATATGTACCTTATTTCATTCATCATATCACACACGTGCTCGTCTGATTCCCAGAAAGCCTTGTGGGCCATAGAGAAATTCAAAATCGCCATATCCAGTCCAGGGGCCACTAGTTGAATAAGCCTCCTGTAAACCATAACCAACAAATGAACAATTTACAATTAAACATTGTACATTAATTGTACATTAATGTAAAACATTAAACAAAAAATTGAATTCCTCATTTACACTTGTAGTGCTGGATATTTTTTATATAAACTAACGTCCTTGCCAAAGGAGTTCACACAATTTTGGTTAAGTTGATTACTACCTAATAGATCTCGGAGATTAGTTTTCCAGAGCAGAAGGGGGGAGCAACCGGCTACAGGCTACAGCACCTACATACTATACATCGGAGCCTATGGCATTATAAGCACATTGACAGTGTTTGTGAAATCATGCTTACTGCCAGAGGAGGGAGACAGAAGTTTAGGTTCAAGCATAAAAAGTTAAACACATTTCAACTTAGGCTTTGGCTGATCTTCCGGCTGTCAAGGACTGCAGAATGTTTTTTCAATACCCCACTCTAGGCAACGTATCCTTAAAGACACACATTTGAAAAAATAAACGAGTCTGCACCATCAAATCCAGACAGGGTCTAATGTTTGAAACAAGCTCTTGTGTCAGATGGGCCCTGTCATTTAAAGACTCCTCATGACAATAGTAGAGTCTTATGTAAAGCACCTCAGCATAAACACTCATTCAGTTCCTGTTTTGCAGCGCATGCTCTCTTGACTTTGTAGTTGGAGGGTCTGGTTTTGAAAAGCACCAACACAGCAGGATGTGGTCTCTGTATTGTTTCCCTCCACCGGTATGCCTCAGTTGTGGATGAGCTGGGATAACCGAGGACACTGATAACTGCAGATATCGGTAAGAGTTAAGTCTCTCCCTGCTGATTACTTCATTTTTAATCTTTTTTTTTGTTTCAGCATATTTGCAGGATGTTCTGTGTATCTGTATGTCCCCTGCCTGTCTCAGGTTGAGACAGATTTTCCATTTCATATATTTTCATATATTGTCTCTGTTGTTGGGAACAAGCCTGTTACACAACTTCCATCAGACCTAGCTGCAAAGTGTCATTCAAGCTCTGTACATTTCCTGTTCCCCTTCTTTTATATGCTAATAGCTAATATCAATGCATTCAGAATTACACAGCATACATTTGTTCAGGATTAAATTAGATCATTGAGGTGCTAAAAAGAGCCTCAGTATATAGCCTCTTTATAGTCAAGGGGGCAGCTGTACATCTGGCTGTGTCTTATCCCCCTCTCTCGTCTTTCCACTCTAACATGTGCAAATAAAGCAACACCTGTAAAATATTCATGTTTAAAGAAGCCCCAGCAGAGATCAGTGTTTTTTGCATTGTGGCAGACACAGTTGTGTTGTGTTTGCATTGCAGGGCTGGACAATATAGCCTGACAACATTACAATGGACAAACACCTGCTTCCTCAGTAGACATGCATGACTAGCACTGCAGAGCACAGAGCTGCTGTCTCTGATATGCTTAATTGTTTAATATGTTGTGTGTAGTCATTTTGGGCTTTGTTGTTCAGGAGTTTAAACAAATTTTACTCTTTGACTAATACAGCAATCTTTACTGAATATCATACATGTTGCCGTCTATCAGATAATCCCTGCCAGTGCCTTTTGCATACAGTGCTAGACCTACTCTATTACAGTGATTCCCAACCAGGCAGTTGCTGGTGGGCTACGGGGAAAGATTGCATACCTTGCTTAACGAGAAAAAAATAGAAATTATAATTTGAAGATATATCCAGTCAGCTGGAACACCCCCATGTTGCGATGGTGTTTTCTCCTAGTTTGAGTTAGTTGCTAACTGTTGCTAGCTGCTTTTTAAATCACCTCATTGTGGGACCCACAAATAACATGTGGACAAAAAAATCAACCCCCATTCCACTCAATTCAGCACTGTTACTACCTCTACTGCTGGCTAAAAGGCAGAACAATAACCTCCCATTTCACCATTGTAACTTTTATACAGAACGTTTGTAGCAGTGCAATAAGGTACAACAGTACTGCCTTAATTGAACAGGCTGTGTAAAAGGGGCTAAAGAAGAAACAGCTAGCTAAACAGTTCAAATAGTTAGCTAAGAGTGGGAAATAAATGGATAAGATTCATAGCAAATGGATAAACAGTATTAATAGTTAACTATAGGCAGCGAGTGGATTAGCTAACAATTAAAATACTGGTAGATAGCTGAAGGATAAATCACAGACTTTATAATAAATAGTGGACAGAGCCCGCGTGATGTCACCTATTGGTTTGTGGACTACGGTTTTGAAACCTCAAGTTAGGCATTAGGGCCGTCACCATCTTGATTTGTTTATCATATTTGGATGAGGTGGTGGAGCTGGGGAGGATATGCATTGCTACACCTCTATCCTGATTGGATCTGGCTGAGAATCCAAGGAAACACCATTGTAGCAACTGCTTTATCGTCTATGTTACTCTAAATGGGACCATAATTTACAAAAGGAGCACCATGGTGTATTGCTGTACAGCTCATATCGCTACTGTTATTGCTGTTGATTCTATCATATCAATACAGTTCACACACTCTCCACTGTCTGTATATTTTAACTAGTTAGATGCAGTCTCTTCCCCAGTCTTAAGAAAACAGTTAAAGGAGGAGCTTCTTTTTTTTTTTTTTTACATTGCATGCTTCCTGGAAGGCCTTTTCCTGTTTTGACAGGCACAGGTGACCCCAGTTTTCCAGTCGTGTCATACACATAATTCAGCACACATGACATTGACACATCTACCACAGCTGGGCACAATTCAGCTTCCATATGCATATCAACATGCATGGAGTTGCAAGGAAAATGATTTTTCTCATTAAGAGGGATGTCTGGTGGCGGTCTAATTATAATTTTTGTTTTGAAATTAATAACAATAGGCACTGAAACAAACGCTGCCTGGGGAAAAAAATCAAATGGCTTTTTATCTTTATTTACCCAAATAAATTTTTTTTTCCCAGAATCATCCATTTCATGGTGTAGTCTGTGTGGTCAAATGCATGAGCACCCTAAGCACAGGCGTCATGTGATCTGTAGTAAGCATATTCCAGAAAGACTGTGTTTGGTTCATTAGTGTCGGTGTTGTTTTTGTTGCTGATTCTTTTATTGTTACTAACACTTCCATACTTGTCTTTGCTTGTTACTAAGACTCAAATGGTCAAATAGGAAGTTGTCCCTTGTCGTGAGTTTCAGTTCCGTTCCACTTCTGACTCATATGAAATCTGGTGTCAGCAGCTGATTTTAAGAATGAAAAAGTAGAAGCTGTGGCAGCTGTTTTCAACCAGCTCATCTCCGGTCCCCTCAGACAGCTGTGACTCACTGATGTTACTAGGAAGTGGCAGACTATATTCCCTGACATCTTTGCTGTGGACATTTGTGTTTGAATCCCTGTTGAGCCTTTTACTCTGGGTTGTGCCTGTGTGTTTCTGGAAGGGAATAATAATGATTATTACGTGGTGGCAAGAGCAATAACAGGAAGTTTTTGACTACTGAAGAGATAATATTGGTTTACCGGAACACAATAATAGGGTGTAACCCCGGTGGTTATTTTGGGACTCCCTGCTGGTCTATCTTTTGTATTTTTTCTGTGGATGTTGTGATAAATCTGCAGAAAGGGAATGCAGAAGATGGAGCAGAGCTCGTGCACAGAGGATCGTATCCAGCATGTCCTCGAACGTTGCCTCTGTGACCTCGGCTTTGACACTCCTGACAAACAACTCTGGAATGGTAAGACCCAATACCACACCTGCCTTTAAATGGCAATGCAGAAACAATGTTCAAAATATGAACCTGGGTCTTCAATTAACAGCAGAAATATAGTACATCTGGCAAAGAGTACAGATGATTTGTTGAAACCAATGTTGTTGGGAACAGTTTTTACATATCCTGACAGGCTTCTGTTAAATGTCATTGAAATATTAATTGAATGATGAAGACACTGAATAGATTTTTAACTTGTTATACTGTCAAATACACACTAAGATAACCTTTAAGGAACATATTGTCCAGATAAATGGGAACACTGGGAATGTGGAGTGACAGACAGCATGGGAGAGTATGTTGCTAATGCAAAATTCATTTTGAAATAATTACTGATATAACTTAATTCAGAACTTTGGCAACAGGGGAAAGTGCCGTAATCATTTCACTGTGCCCCTATGAAGGAAATAATGAATAAAATGAATATTCTACATGTGTAGAAATAGCGTGTTTACTGCTTGTCATGAGAATGAAACCCAAAAAGGAGAAATAAACGTCTGCTTCAGGTTGTGTGTTTGTGTCTGATTAGCTGGCCTGTGCATAAACCGCTGGTGTTTGGAGGAACTTGTGAAGAGAGATCCCCACAACTTCCTCATCCTTCTACAGAAAGTACTGAGGAAAACAAAGGAGGTCAAGAGCTGAAAATGTTATATCCCAGACTGTTCACTGTAACAGGATGAATGACAGTATGTTTCATTTCATTTTTTCTATTTTTACAGGTGCTAGAGCAGTGTCGGTATGAACTGGTGGTGCCCCTCACTCTCCTGTTCTCTTCTGCCATCCTAAGAGTGAGTGTGTGTCAACTATAATCAGTAGAGGAACTCTTTCAACTTCTATAATATTTGTCATTATTCAACTTTTTTTACACTCTGGTTAGTTGTTTCTTCATTATTCTTGTAGGCTCCTCATGTGGCTCCAGACTGTGGAGTACTGCAGGACGCCTACCTGTTGTTCCATGGTTTCCTAACCTGGCCTGAGCCTTGCTTCTCTGCCAGTAAACGCCTGCTGAATATCATCCAGCAGGAGCTCAGAGCACCAGGTAGCACTGAAGCTCCTAGGTACTCCAATGAAACAGGAGTGCATACATGTTTACTGTGTGGTACATGTGTGGAAAGTATAGTTTAAGCCAGTGATTCCCCACCAGGGGTACTTTTGCAGTTTCCAGAGGGTATGAAAGAGTGTGGAGTTGCATAACTAACTTGAGTCAGCTGTACTCCACGTGATGCAATTTTCACTAGTCGTACAAATGCAAACATGACCAACCCAATCTAAAGATTGTTAAATTGTAAACAATTGCTGTGACAATTTCCACTCTATCCCCTACCCCCAACAACATTTTCCAGCTCCTCCTGGGGGATCCATAGGCATTCCCAGGCCAGATAAAATATATAATTCCTCCAGCAAGTTCTGGATCAAGCTCCGGTTCCCCTCCCAGTTGGACCTGCCTGGAAAACCTCCAAAGGGCGGCATCTGGGAGGCATCCTAATCAGTGCAGTAGCTCTACTCATAGCTCCCTTTGGATGTCCAAGCTTCTCACCCTATCTCTAAGGCTGAGTCCAGCCACCCTACAGAGAAAACTTATTTTGTCCGCTTGTATCCACTGTCTCATTCTTTTGGTCACTCCCCAAAACTCCTGACCATAGGTGGAGGGTTGGAATGTAGATCGACTGGTAAATTGCCCCCCCCCCCAGGGAACTGCAGCCTCAAACTTGAAGATGCAAACTCTCAAATAGTTGTTTTTTTTTCCATCGCTCAACAATATCCCCAGTCTGGGTCAGCACTTCTCTTCCACAGGTGAACACACCCTGCTTTCCCTTCCTGAGTCGTCAAACGTTTGCCAGAACTTCCTTGAACTGAAAGTTCTCTTCCATAGCCTCCCCAAGCTTACTTCATCAACTGCTGAAGCTGGAGCCCTTTTGGCCTCCCGGCACCAGTATCCCGGATACCCAGCAGTAAATGAAGTAGATAAAAGTATCTCCATCATCACCACCTGCAACATTAGTGATGCTTACACATAATTCATCAAGATAATCCAGTGATATTTAATTTATTATTCTGAAATGAGCCTTCCTGCATAATGAGCACTTTTACTTTTGGTACTTTAAGTATATTTTAACACAAATACTTGTGTACTTTTACTTATAAATTTGTAACTTGTAACTGAGTATTTCTACACTGTGGTATTGCTACTTTTATTTAAGTACAAGATCTGAGCACTTCCTGCACCACTGGCATTCTTCATGTATCAGTGTGACCATATGGGGGCAGTGTTTACCCAGTGTTTACTGAACTGTTTGTCTCTTTTTGTTTTAGGTATTTCATTTCAAAGACTGGTAAGGACAGAGCAGGGTGTTTCCCCTGGGATTCACTGCTCTAAATCCATGTAAGTTCATTCAAACGATTAATGCTATTAAAGATGCCTTTAAAACAAGCTCAACGTTGTCACTGTTTCTATACATCATAAACTTTTTCATGGCACTTCAAAAATTACATCCTCAGTTTGACACTTGAGATCTTGAGACATTTGTCTGAGGATATTCACGTCATTGTGTATGGTGTGTGTGTGTTCATTTTATTAGTATGGTGCTGTTAATGAGCCCAGATGAGGACGTCCCTCCAGAGGTCCAGAATGTCTCCAAGCAGCTAAGTAGCACACAGCTCTCCAACACAGACGTCACTATCATACTCATCCTGCACTGTTTCCAGGCTGCTCTGGGCACCAAACACGACCTGCAAGCACTACACACTGCCCTGCAGGTGACTGACCAAAGTCTAAATGTTTAATGTCTAAATTCTCTGAATGCACAAATCCTCTTTTTTCTTTCCTACTTTGCTCCTAAAACAAACGTCCTACTCTTGCTCCAGGCAAAGCGGCCTGAGGAGCTGGAGAAGCTCATGGAGACAGTGACTGACATCATGGAGACAGCAGCCTCTACAGCAGATCTCAGCACAGCTAGACAAAGTCTACTACACAATATGGAGAGGCTCACAGAAAGCCTTGCTGCTCCTGCTCCTCTTGACAGCTGCCCAGATACTGGTACGACAGAAAATATAAAACATAAAATGCCATGGACAGGTGGAGATAGATTACATTCCATATCCAGATTGTTGTAATGCAGAAAAGTAGCTGTTTCCTGTTTGCCAAGCCTGCTTTTCAAGATTGTTGTTCTCAAACAGTAGTGCTTCCTTCACCTCCTCTCACTAGGGGCTGTTGAAACTTTCATGCTGCCCTTCCCCAAATGTCACACATGCTCCTGGGAAAACGACAACTTTGGTAATTAGCTCAGTTTGTAGTTAGCTCTCCGAATATCTGCATTATTTACTCAAGGTCTACCTTTAACTGTTTTAAATGTTTTCTTCTTTATATCCTTCAGATGTTCTGAATCACATTCTTTCAAGCGAGTCCGACCTGGACTCACCTGCAGACTGTTTTCTGAAGACAGAAATGGATGAGGATGGTAATAATGACACTAGTGTGGATGAGGAAGATGAAGTGGGGGGAAACAAAGCAGACCACCATATCTCCACCACCTCCTCTTCCTCGAGGGACTCCAGCTACTCCCTCTCCTCCAGCTGGTCTGCGATCTCTACGCCATCTGGCTCGTCAGGTGTGGAAAGTGACTTTAGTGAGGACACAACACACGAGGACACAGAGGAAGGACACGATAGCCAGCCAAAGCCGAGAAAGAAACCCAAAAAGAAGTCCAGATCCCTATTGGGCGTTGAGCGTTTCTCCTTGCTTTTCAAGACTCCCCTCAGCCCGAACATTTGCCACCGTGCCCAGAGTATGGGCTACCGTGGGGATTTCACCAAAGACCTACAAAGAACTGGGTTGCAACTCAAAAACTCCAGGTCCCAGTGCAGACAAGTTCACACGGTGCATGCGTCCACCGCTGTTGCACTGGATCCTCTTTCCCCCCAGAAGCATATGTGCATCCGTAGGAGGCCGATCCTGAGCTGCGACGAAGGCAGTGTGGTAGAGGTGCCTACCCTGGTCAAAGTGGTGGTATTTGGGGGTGACAGAGAGGCTGGCAGGCTGGCCAGGGCATACTGTGACCTGCAGCAGAAGGAGAGTAAATGTCCCCGACTCACCAAGACATGCAAACTGCAGTTCTACTTTGTCCCCACCAAGAGGAGAACAATAGGAAGCCCAGGAGGAGGACACACACCGACTGAAGGGCAGATAGGAAGCTCAACCAAAGCTGCTGCCTCTGGGGTGAGAACATCTGGAGCTGTTACATCTCAGCCGATTCAGCCTTTTAATGTGTACTTATATATTCATACAATACCACTTTCTAATAACGAACCCTTTATAATGGGTATATAAGTTGTTACTAATGGCTTTTTTTATGGTTTATAAATTATTTACTAATGTTTTCAGTTGCCAGATAGTAAAAAATCTGTCTAACTAGTGAGTCATTAATAATCATGCCATTAATTAATTAATTAATAAAGGTTAGACCATCAACACTGTTGCTCAAGGTCACAGGTTTCTCACAAAATAACAAAAGCTAGCATATGGAGAGCATTGACTGTATATATACATATATAAGATGGAGGACATGAGAGGTCCCCAAAAGTGAAGCCAAAGCATCTCAATCGCACCCTGGTGGTGGGCTGCAGTATAGGTCATAAACCCCTCCCCCTCAATGATATCAGATAGGACATGAGCCAAACTAAATACTCAAAGTAAACTCAAATAATTTTTTTCCCAAAGATGGTTTCTGTCATTTTAGGTAGTTCTTATCACACTGATGTTTGTTCAAGTGTTCATTTTTCTGATCAGTTTGGTTTAATTACTTATTTGATGCTATAAAAAGGGGGTGAAACGTCATGATTGACAGCTGCGCCCTGCTCGCAATTGGGTGGGAACTTGATACTGTGGAGCTACCCACCTGCCCAATCACTACTGCACAGACTCTGGCTCCAAATGGCATCACCAGCGCAAGATGGCAGCGCTCGTATTCGGGATATTTTGGCTTCATTTTTGTACAGTGGGAGGAAGTGGATGGTCGTCCATCTTTATTTACGTCAATGATGGAGAGAGATTAGCCTCAAAATGGTCACAAAGGTCTATTACATGATCGGCAAATGAACAATGAACAACAAGATTTACAAATGTGTACAACAATTTGTTCAGAATTTCCAACCCACATACAAATTCCAAGCAAATTAAAATATATATATATATATATTATAACACTTTTACAAATGCACTCATCACAACCTCTGATCTGATAATTTAATCATTTTTGCTTTCAAAAAGCTTCCTGTGTTTTGTCTAGCTTGTGTATTCCACCACCTGGCTGAAGCTTATTTAAACCATATACAGTGTCTACAGTTGGGAAATGTATGTGTTCTAATGGAGGGGTGACAAGCTATTCTATCTATTTAGAAAAATGTCATTCCCACTTTGAAATTCCAGATATCCCAGTGTTCCATCAGCACTTAAATGCAGCATGCTGGAGACCATGAAAAGTGCCTCAAGACTCCAAATGCAAATGTAACCTGATCCGTGTGCGATCCGTGCACACACACATTTAACAATCTGTAAATAAATACCAAAGAATGTCACATAGGCAGACATTTATGCCCTGGAAGCTTTTCAAAAGCAAAAATTGTCTGATCTATGAGTTTAAAAATGTGTAGGCCTACGTAAAATAAGAGTATTTATTCAGGTTGTTGTAACTGGAAATGCGAGTACCCAAAATTACACACCTTGTGCACATTTGCAAATCTTTCTTTCCACTGAAGATCATGCACATTTGTGACCATTCTGAGACTAATTTCTCTCCATATTAACAAATTGCATGTAATAATAAATTTTAAGAAGTTAATAGTTAAGTCAAGACTTTAACTGCAAATATGTTGTTAATGAATGAGGTTTAGTCCAAATTTCTCCAGAAGGTCAGAGGTCAAATGATCCGTTTAAGGGGTCCACGCGATGAACTAAAGAGCTAAAAAGACAAAGTGTGTTCTGTTAGTGGAGCATAAACAACATCCAGAGAGATTTTTTACAAACTGGTAACCAAAAGTATCAAATTAATGGCTTATACTGCATGTTATAAAGCATTATAAAATGTTAATACAGCCATTAATTTATTATTCATGTACTTGTCTGGTTGAGGTATTAACAGCTTTTATTCTTTAATTCTGACAGGAGTCTAATGGCAGTGTACTGAAGGAGAGTACAACTGACATAGCCCAGATGTTGGGTGCAATCGACCCCTGGTACGATAGAAACGTCCTCAGTCTGCTCAGCCTGTCCCCTCACGTCCTTTGTCAGGTACTTTCCATACTGGCTTCATCACCATTCTCTGCTTCATGCATTACAATTAATTCAAGAGAGTAGCCGACATAACAGTGTCTTTTGGCACCTAATTCATTCTCAATGACAACAAGTGGTAACTGTTCTAAATTCAGCAATGGTGTAATGACAGAAAACTCCTCACCTCGCAGACAAAAATGTCTTCTTAGGGACTGTATGAAAATTATTAGAGAGGTAAGAGGTGTTAGAGAAGGGGTAGGGTTATGTATGTAGGAATGATAGTCAAATTATTTTTCAGAAGAGCAGCAAAGGGTCTTTTAACTTTTTCTCATCAGATTTATTCTTACTTTGTGCATTTATTGTGCATAACTTTTTATATTTATTTTTTGATTGAAGGATTTGGGGAAAATGTACTGTGCTCAAGTCTAAATGTGACAGAAACCAACACACTTTACTCATTCTGAAAGAAAATACTAACTATAACATACTTTACATAAGATACAGCCTCTGTCCAATCCGAATAATTTTCACACATTCCCTTAAAGTGGAACTCTTGTTTTGCTTGTAAGTTGTTTTTTTGTTGTTGTTGTTTTTGTTTATAAATTATTGACAAATTTTTAAAAAAAACTCATTATTAAAAATAAGAATATTTCTTAAATATTCTTTGAAATATTAACTTTCCATCAAGCTAAAATCTACTCCACATAATGGTGATATTTTAGATTTCAGATTTCAGATTTATTTATTTATTGTCACTCCCATAATATACACTCAGCATACATGAGAGCGAAATGCCGTTCTCCTCAGATCAGTCACACATACTAAAAACAGAGATACATATTAAAAACAAAGAGAGGACATTAAAAACCAAAGGCATAAAAGAAAATAAAAGTGCTGATGCATTTATGAGTGCAAAAAAGATAATAAGGAGAAGCTGCCCCAACCGGGTGTGCCGTCATGTCATCTTTACCATCATTACCATTTTAATGCAAACCGCACATATTTGTGGGTTTTTTTGGCTGTGTTGTGATGAACTATATACACATAATTTCCACATCACAACAAAATTCATACAACACATGTGTGTTCTCTATGAACCAGGCTGCCTGTAAGGAAGGTGATGATGCTTCAGTGGGCGGTGGCAGCATGGAGAGGCTTCCCCTGCTCACTGACTTGGTGCTATATTACTGTAGACATGCGGATCAGCCTGTTCTGGTGCAGCTCTACCAGGCTGAGGTGACACACACACATGCACGCACGCACGCACACACATGCACGCACGCACGCACGCACGCACGCACGCACGCACGCACGCACGCACGCACACACACACAAACAGTTTCTCACCACAGTAAATACCTGTGTGAAAAATAAATGAATACATTTGGTTTGTAGCTGACTCTTGCTGGAGGAGAAAAGAGAAGGGAAGTGTTCATTCACTCTCTGGAGCTTGGCCACACTGCTGGAACCAGAGCTGTTAAAGCCATGGGTGAGTCACACTCACACTGACAAGCATACAGACAAACACATTCAATCTATCATTCGTAGATAGATAGATAGATAGATAGATAGATAGATAGATAGATAGATAGATAGATAGATAGATAGATAGATAGATA
>JBBPCS010063570.1:0-17328 GCA_037974645.1 Hollardia meadi
ATTGGTATCAAAGTCAAAATTTTGGTGTCCTGACAACATTACTGTTAAGTATAATGGCGGTCCAGCCATATACTAGGCTTCACCTAGTCTTGTTGAAGTATAAGAAATTTGGGGACATATTGTCCTTTTTATTAGAGACAAACAGAGTGAAAACAAAGGGTGGCGAGAGACCTGAGGAGGGGTGGGGTTGGTAACATGGAACAAAGATCCCCGACTTGAAGCACGATGCCCTGAAACTGCTTTCTAATGAAGAAATGGACCCTATAAAAAGTGGCTCAATACCACTAGATGCAAGTGAGAAAATGTGTCATATGGGTGAATTGACCTTTTTGAGATTATGACTCTGGAAGATTCTCCTCCACCAGATGCAACATTAAGTGTCCCTGAATCTGATTTAGCGTCTGTAGTTGTAGCTACTTTCTTCACTACTTCATATCTAAGTGAGGACATTTTCAAGTGTAAGCCTCCCTTGACTCGTGGGTAAGACATAATCATCTTGTGTAACAGCAGGTATGAGGAAATGTGGAAACCCCAGTAGGTATGAAGGAAGTAGTGTGAATTAATCTCCCATTGTCAAATTGATTGCTGTGATAAGTCTTGGGATAACCTAAGCATTTAGTCTTTGTTGCTTAATCCTATTTTTAAATAGGTTTTTAAAGACTTGAAGTGCTTGGAATGGGTGCATACCTACAGTAGATGCTGTGCTTCATGTTTATTCTGGCGGAACCCCAATAATCATGAGGAAAATAGCTTCTTTGACCTCGTCGCAGTAGTAATATATATGCAATATGGAAGGCATCTATAAACGTAATACTAATTCCTAACTGATAACTCTGAGTTTCAGAATATCCCAGTGTATTAATGTGTTGCTGTTTGAGTCTTTCATATCAGGTCCCCTTCATTTATTCTAGCTTTGAACTATGAATTGTTTATCCATTAAGAAATACTGTGTTTTAGAACACTAAAATGTCAATTGCACATAATATCTAACTTTTTCTTGGATATTTTAATGAACAGCCACCAGGCCCAGTTCTAGACTACTTTGATTGAGGGGGGGCAGTAAGAGATGTTAATTGGATACCAACTGCTGCTGTGTTGAGTGCCACAGGGATGACTTGATTCATGATTTTATGTAGGTCTAATGGGATTCTGCCTCTGGATTGATGCAGGAGTGAAGTCTGGGGTTGGGTCAACAAAAGCTTGATGAAAGGTTATTTTCAAATAGATACTCTTCACAAATAATAACTACCCATCCCAATGAGTTTGAGACGATACCCTGAGGAAAAAGATACTAAACTATTTCGGACTTGTTACTGGAATTTAAATTTTAAACCCACCTCCACCCCCCTTCTATAGGACAACTTTATCAATGCCAACTTATATTTAGTTACTAATATTAAATGGAACCTAACTATAAACCTACATATTATTATTATTATTATTATCTGTATTATCTTCCAAAAACAAACAAACAACATAGCCAGTGCTCTGCAAAGGATTTAACGCCATGTTGCCATTTTTACACACTGAAATCCACAGCATTAGTCATGTAGTGTCACACATGACCTGCTGTTGCATCTGTCAGTTTTGGCAGTGTCTCATTAAAATTAACAGCATGCTTCCACACGACTTTCCTCAACAGCCTCATCACCAGCAAACTTGACCTGAAGCATACAGCCCAGTCGTCTAAGAAGGGGCTCACTACAGTCTAGACCTAAATGCTGCTGTGAATATGTGTCAGAAATGAAAGTCACTTTTTGTTGCCTTTTTTTAAGTTGAATTGTTGTGGGTTATAAAAAAAAACAAGTCTGCAGGTGGGATTTTTCCAAACAGCCAGTGTTCATCGGCATCTAGAGGCTGCAGCTGCTCACTTACCTCAATCAAGATTTCAACTTTGGTGCAATTCCCAAAATTTTTATGTGGATCTGTAGTTCGGGGTTCAAGTTTGAGTCTGTACCTGTATCTGTGCTCTGACCATGATCGCATAAATATCCTCCTTATAGGCTATGTGGGATTAGATATGACTATGATTTGTACATGTGCAGAAAGTAATCTTTTGGTCTGTATGAGGTTGATACTCAATACAATTTTTTTTTGCTAAGGGTAAAGTCAGGAGCTCTGGCTTCCTCTATATGCTGTGTTTTACTTCCCTTTCACAGTAGCCACTGTAGCAGAGAGTTTACAGAAGCTGCTGTGTGTGTGTGTGTGTGTGTGTGTGTGTGTGTGTGTGTGTGTGTGTGTGTGTGTGTGTGTGTGTGTGTGTGTGTACAATGTAAGTCACTGCTATGTTCAACAATTTCAGTTCCTGCCTCAACATTCTAGATTTTGATATGCTTGCACTTTTCACTTTTTCACTTTTCTCTCATTTTCCATCTCATTCTCATCCTGCTTCAAATTCTGAATCCTGCTTGTATTTCATTTACTCTGACACACGCGCACACACACACACACACACACACACACACACACACACACACACAGAGAGAGAGAGAGAGAATTAAACCACATCCTGTCAAAACTCTCATCAAGTTCAGTATCAAGAGTCAGCCATGCATTGAAATGTTATTTTTCACTTTAGTTACTGGCATTTAGATCCTTTTTTTTCTTGCCTCGTCATAGCAGCAATTGAGGTTATTGGAGAATAAAATTTCCCTCTTGACAGTAAAGGATTTTCTTTTTCCCAGAAAAATCACAGACAGAAAGAACCCTACACTTCCTCTTTGACTTACAGCTGGTCTGGCTGCATAAAGCCTGTTGCCAGTAACATGTTGTTTGAATACCTTAATGGTTGGAGACAGTATTCTCTAACTGTTTATTGAAACTGAATCCTTTCAAATCCTGTATATCAAATCTGTTCAGTTCACTATAAACAATGTTATATTCAACCAAATCTCAAATACTCATTTGAGATCTGTAACTTTTGTTAGATGACAAGGCATACACACTGCAGTTTTGAGTGGTAGCCTAATGTTCACAACAATAGACAATAGCCAGTGTTTCAGTTTGACCTTTGGTTAAGGTACTTAGGGAATTACCATTAATTAACTATAGTCTTCAGCTGATCTAATCTGCTGCTGGCAATGTTTGTCATTTCAACTGGTGAACCTGCCAGATATAATCCAAGGCCTGAAACGTCTTCGCTAAGCAGTGCCTTCCTGGAAGTCACTGTCAAACTATTCCTTTTAAAAGTGTGAGAGAAAAGTCTTTAACATGCTATAAATGTAGTGAGCTGTCAATCCTAGCTACCAAGATGTTAACGCACAAAAATGCATCACCTCATTTTTGAGGAGTGGCTTACTGAAGTATATATAGTATATACCTGCATAATTCCATTGTCAATGTTTTTTTGGATGAGTTTTATTAGTGCATTTAGTGCAGAGTTAAAGTACAATTTTGAAGTGAAATAACTAAAAATGTTTGTAGCGTTTCAGTTTTTACATATTGAATTTGGCAACAAGGTATCATTTCACATAATTTTTACTGGAAACGGAGTGAATGAAGCAGCTCTTCGCAGGTCTCTTGGGGGATTGATGGGATGGTTGGCGGCAGCTCAATGATTTCTTCAAGTGTCTGGCATCGGGGTCTGTACATGTCACTGCACTTAGCTGGGGAATTAATTGAAAGAATCGTCTAAATTATGTATTTAACTGAACTTGTAATGGCTCACTTCTGTGTGTCCAAGGCAGAAGCACTATGTCTATTCTGGTAACAGAACTGAAAATTACACATTTACTGTAAATTAACTGATCGTCCATCCTTTACAGAAGAGAAAGTTCCACAGGATGTCACTATGTACAGTGTATTTGTGCATACTTGCATTTGTGTTGTCCCTTTTTTCTCTTTCTCTTTTTGCTCTGGTAGTCCTTCACACCTCCTTCTCGGCTAAGAAAGAATGTGCAAAAAAGTGAAGGTCATTTTGGTAAATGTTGGTTAAATCCTAGAGAATAGAGTCTGTTTTTCTCAGATGTCAGAGCTCATTCCACCAACCATACAATTAATCACATGCAAACTGGGACTCATTAGCATATCACCAAATCGTACAGCTAATGGGCATCATGAAAGCAGTGAACTTAAATAGCATAGGTTCTTTTGATTAATCCTGCATGTAGAGTAAACAGGCATGGAGGCAGAGAGGAGGCAGCAATAATATTCAGACAGCGCTAGTGCTGATAAATGATGCAGCTCCATTTGAAATGACAATGAGCTAAAAAAAAATTATGATAATTTATTCCTGGTATGTTAAAAAAGTGTCTAACAGTCTGAATTTGTTATTATATTTGTTGTAGTTTATTCACACTCAGGAAGGTGTGTGTGTGTTTGTGTGCGTGTGTGCGTGCGTAAGGGAACTGCAGCAGGCTTTATCAGAGGGGTCCATTGGGTTTTACCGACCCTCTGTTAACTTGTGTGTGAGTTTTTGCAGGGCATTAAGTCCAGTCATTGAGGCCAACACCACTATAGATGCCATAATGAAATGAATGCCCCCACTTCTCCACCCTGACTCGCACCTTTCATCCCAGTCCGACATACAGGCATATCTGCCGCATTTTCTTTTTTTTGTTTTTTCCTCTCATAAAATCATTGAGTGATGAAGTGACACATCCCTCGAGGGAACAGCGATCAAAGCACGATGTAATTTTCAAGTGTTATACTGTACCTGCCAAATGAACACTGAATACATTACTGTGGAAGTAAAATATATGAGAACTGTCTTAATAAGGACCACATAGTCAACTGTGTTATTGCAGTGTCCACAACATTTAAATCAGTACTTAATCTTCACAGATTAAGAGGCGGAGCAAACTTTTCCCTTTTGTAATGAGATTACAAAATTATTAATTTAACTCTCTTCGAATCCAATTGTAATGTCTTACAAAATCATACATTTTTAAGACTTTTAATCTATCCAGTCTATTTCATAACCCACCAATCCTCAGGGAAGATGCCTCTTTAAATATAGACTATAGCTGTAGTACAGTAATGGTAGGATTGATTGATACACAGCCGCGTTTTTCTGCCTGGTTGCGCATCAGAACCGTAGAACGGGCTCTCAGCCATATCTGAGGTCTGATCTGACAGCAGGGACACAGAGGGGCCTCTTGGCAAACTGAATAAGAGCAGAGCTCAGCTGAGCACAACATGGAGGAGACAGGACTGTGATTTACCTGTCACGGGAGCAAGGACGGGAAGAACAGGAGAGAAGGCTAAATTCTCTGCTACAGTAATATTGTGATGGCCTTGTCTCTCTGTAGACCAACCGTGAGACTATTTTTCACATATCAATAGTCTCATGATGGGAAATGTGTGCAAAATTATATTATCCCCTTAAAAGCCAGTTTTCCCTTTTTAATTTAATTTTTTTTTTTCTTATTTACCCACCCAGCAAACATGGAGCATCCCAAGCATTCTTTTGGAGTTGTTCAAGTCTGATATTCACTTTTCTTTTAGCTCTGGTCTGGTCTGCAACAACTCCTGAGGGGAATGTCTGGCGGCTAGGTGCCAAATGTTCCACTCTGTTCACCAGCTGGGTAGCAACTAACTGTCAGACTTTTCAGAGCTTTAGTGACTAATCCCACTATCTAATCCCAAGTGGCTTTATTGACTGACACCTTTCCTTATATGAAGTAATTCGATTGTCTTGTAGAAACTATAACTCTTGAATTGCCATAAATGGAAAAGATAATGAAGAGTACTCCATTGAGTTAGCATTGCACTATATCGGACTCACCCGATATCGCTTGAGCCAATTAATAAAATTTCACACAAATTCCAGCCAAAAAAAGTCACTAAGCAATTTGTAAAAATGTGGTAGTTACTCCTCAAGACCCAAACGCAGACGTCGATGTGTAAAATCAAAGTCTGTTTGCAGGTATTAGGGAGTACTACCACTTCCCATCCTTTCTTTAAGGTGCTAGGCAGCCCTAGCCACAGACCATGTAGCTTCCATGTTAACTTAAAATTACAATGATGAGGATCAGTGGGGTTGAGGGTAATAATAATAATGATGTTCAGTGCTACGAGCTCCATGAACACTACTCAAAAATCCTCACATGTGAAACAAAACTGTCAATAACTCATTGTGTTAGTGTTTAATTACAGTTTGCTTGGAGTCATTCATTTGGATAACTTGTATTAAGCACTTAACACAATACAATCATGCCACCACACTCCAACTTCACAGTTAACAACAATTATCAACCAGCAGTTTCTTATAACCAGTCGGACGTTGCATCCATTTATTCAAAGTCATCGTCCCTGAAACTGCTGAAAATGACCCCTGGAGCTGCTGCCATGGCAACAGGACAGTGTAAAAAATTGAAACCACAGGAGGACTGTGTTTGGTTGGAGTGCTGCAGAATTTGTAACTATTAATTTATTAATATTTGACTGTCATCTGGTCGGGAGGACAGACACAAGCACAACTAGAAGTGACCTGATTGCACATCCAAGGGACCTTCTGACAACTTGATTGACAGATTGAGTTTAACTTTATCAATTCTATAAATAATCACACCATAGCACTGAACTGAATGTTGATATAAATATATATAAATAAGGTGAAAGCAAAATCCTGGCTGTCTACAGCACATTTCTCGCCCTGTTAGTGTAAACCCTCAGTTCAAGAAAGGCTTGAAATACAATGAAGAGTGCAGTAGGGGATTTTACTGCAGTTGTTGTTCTTTAGATCTGTAGTAACGAGCTCGCTGGTGCAGCCGTAGGCTGTGTTGTGGCCACAGTGACAAATGCTGTTGGATTTTTCCTCAGACTGCTGCAAAATGTTAGGAGTGAACCACAGCTCTCTGAATGTAGTGCACAAATACATGACAAGAACCATCTTGATTATATTTTGTCCATACCTCTTATTTACTTCACCACATAAAATCAAGACTGATGGCTTCAAGGCATGCAAACGAGATCCAAGGTTTTTAGATTTCCTTTTTAGAGGGTGTTGGCAGCAGGGCTAGCCAAAAGCCAACCTGTACAGCTACAGTAGCATCATTAAGAGGCTTTTAGAAATGCAAAATGGTGACTGTGGTTTGGGTTCAATATCAGTTGAAAAAAGCCAAGTCATCTTTTGCACCGGCATCTGAAGAACTCCATCCATCGTGAGCTTTACATACAGTAAAGGGCACAATGCCTCCTGCATTCGCGTGGTAAATCAACGCTGAATTGTCAAATATTGTGTAACTCCCTTTGTGTTTCACAACAGACAAACACACTGTGGGGTTTTACTGGCATGTGAATCAACAAGACAGAAATGTCAATCTTGAGTGAACTCTTTCTGTGCACACATTTTTTTCCCCACATTGTGGTATCGAGTTAACTATAAACTCTGTTACCTCAACAGGGTTGAGTCTCTGCCAAACAGCACTGAAGCTCTTCTGGAGGCATGCAATGTTTTTTTCTTTTATTCATCACCAATCTCCACAAGTGAAACCATTCTAAAAGATTTTGTACAACTTTTGATGATAGTGGTAGAGAATTGTCTAATGCAAGTCGCAAATCTTCCATACAGTATCCAGCTGGGTTGAGATCTAGTGACTGTGAAGACCATAGCATGTATAAATTAAAGCGCTGCTGGTCAAAATTTAACCACCGGAAAACCCTAATCGATCTCTCTCCCTTGAAGTCTGCTCTCCAAAACTTCACAATTTCTTTAGTCAGTTTTTACAACTCATTCCTCCCAGAAGGTTAATTTATTTGTCATTTTACAAAACAGGGTTGCACAATGAAATGTAAGTTGTGCCCCCTGCATGCTACACACATAGAACATGTATAGAAATATTTAAATTAGAATAAACTGCTCAGTAATTATGGACAGTATGTCATACACCAGCTTTCATCCAAAATATAACTGGATTTGATTGTTCATTTGTTTTTGTTAATTTACACATAAATAAATAAGCCTTAATGCGTTGAATGGAGATTTCCACTGCTTGTTATAACACTTGTTTCCTTTTGATTTGTGCGTTTCCATAGGCTATGACCAGATATCTGAAGGCAAAATTATCATCAAGCAGGAGTTGTTTTCAAGTCATGTTGTATGATAAAGTACAAATTCATATTATAAATTGGGATGTGAGCGAGCACAATGCAGCCACTAATGTTCTAAATGAAATTTGTTTGTAAATTTGTTTTAAATGGTGAGGTTTGTGATTCTTGTTCACTCTCAACTGATCCCTGATGTGTGCAGGACTTGTTTACAATTTGTGTGTTGGAGAACTGTATTGCCAAGTGCTGAGGTTCTTTCTGGTCTCTCTTGGCACCAAGCTGAAACTGCAAGCTGTTGCACGAGAAGCTGATATGACTGCTGATGAGTTCATATGAGCATACTCATTTCTCCATCTTGATAAATACTTATCAGAGAGAGTGCAGCGATAAATTTAAGTGGCATCTCTTGCTGTGCTGGTCTTAACTTGTGTGGCATTCCAAGTCCAAACCATACACCACCACAATTGACTCCCACCCTTCGCGCCATCAACACTGGTTTCTGATTACTGCCATTTCACTGACCTCCCATCTGTCTGTTTGCTTTTTGGTTTCTTAATCCTGTAATTTTCATGCTGTAGAGTTTGAGGATTTTGCTTGGGAAAAAGGCTGGACACACACACACACACACACACACACACACACAAAGAGCCCAGTGGTATGAAGAAGCTAAAGCTTAATTGCAGGCAGTGGCAGTACAGATGGCAGCATTAACTGAAGTTAAAACGACCCATATGTAAACTCTTCTTGTGTAACTCCCCAGGACAGCCACATACTGCTGCTGCTTTCGTGACTCTGTCTGAACGACATGCAGCGCAGCTCTCCCTTTTGTGGAAATCCTGGCCCTGAATCTCCAGGTCTGAATACCTGCTCACACAGGATCATCTCTGTGATAAGTTATTACGCTCTGTGCTTGTGCTATTCTGAAATAAACTTGTGGTCAATCACAAGAGACGACTGTGCATTTGATGGTTTGAGACTCAACAAAATTTCAGTCAAAAGAAAAGTTCATGGGCCTGCTACTGTATGGTTCTAATGGTTTACATACTGCGCCATCTGCACCATGGTTACTGCTCCTGATGGAACAGGTGGCACCTTGCATGGTAGTCTCTGCCACCAGCGTATGAATGGGTGAATGTCTCTTTGTACTGTAAGGCACTTTAAGTGGTCGGTAAGACTAGTAAAGCACTATATAAATGCAGTCCAGTTACCATTTACTGCAAATAAAATGACCAAAAATGACAAATTTGGGGTAATTTTTGCAGACATTCTATTCTTCGTATCCATTTTGTGTTTGGTTTTTTTTTTCAGCACGAACTCAGGTATAACTGTGACTCATCATTTTGTCAATTTAACAAAGTAAACAGCTGCTAAGGAACTGAAAGTACAAGAGAAAAGACACATGGTCCTAAATGTTTGAAATGAAATGTTTGAACAGTTTTTATGGTCTACAGGAAATACTGAGTGAAAGCCCCACATCAGCGCGTTCAAATGTTTTTTTTAGTTTGTCTCTACGTGATATATAAAGTTACGTAACTATAAATAAAACATGCTCAGTGTGTTCACTGATGAATAGACAAACTCTCGGGGTCGAGTCTGTGATGCAGAAGGCCATCCACATCAAAATCTGAATTTAATCATGTTCTGAGGGTTCTGAGCTGAAAACATTTGAAGAACTCTAGTGGCAGAAGAGGTCAGTCAAGTGTTCAGCAGATGAGATGAAAGCACAAAATGCAGCCGTGCCCCTTCAGGACTTTCATTATTTGTTTCTAATTGTGCACTTCTGCTTCAGCCCGTCCAGATGCAGTGTTACACAGTATGTTTTTATACCTTATTTGAACGTGATCTTGTTATCTCGTCGCTAATCTCCAACTGTCCTCTGTGTCCTCCGCAGGGTAAGGTGTCGTAGTTCAGACCATCATGCCCTTTGCTCTGGCACCTGGACAGGAAGTGTGTGTGTGAGCGTCCCCGGTTGGCTTTGCTGGGATGAACATGCCACTGCACCAAATCTCTGTCATCCCCCGTGATGTCACCTCATCGCGGGTGTCAGGCAGTGGAAAAGCAAAGGACAAGGACAAGCAGGTATGTGAGTGAGTGATAGGCCAAATCAGGCCACAAGCTCTTAAGACTGGGGACACAGCTGATGATTATGGGTTGGTTTTAATGTGTAGTTAGTTTTCTTCTACGATAGCCCTTTGACACATTTGATATCTATTATTCAACATCTACACAGTCCCAAACAAGTCCAATAGAATAGAGAGAGGCGTAGGAGCAATATCGGCAGGTATGAGACCGCCTTACCAAGTAAAACAAGTTGTTTCAGCAAATGGTCAAACATGAAGTTCTTTTACATTCAAGTGACGAAAATCCTTTGGTCGGAATTATGAGTCTTGTCCATTGGGAGCAAGAGAGGAAGTAGTGCAACATTATTATAGTGTGGGCAAAGTCCACAGTGGGAGGAAGATGAGGTGGAGGGGTCAACAAAATGTCAGACTGCTGTTCGTGTCTTGACAGTCAAATTCAGCTTGCTTTTTTTTACCTTTACTGCTGTTGTTCCCGAACCTTAGAGGTTATACTGTATATAGGACAGTCGCTAGATATCGCACCATAGCACCAGCATCTCAGACCAAAACAAATACAAGCTTCATCTGAATACACACTGCTCTCGTAACTCAGATCAAACTGTTAAACCGGACAGAAGCTATTTCATACTAATAGAATATTTTCTACATGTACATGGGTCAAAATTTACATAGAAAAATGTACAAGAAGCTTCTGAATTCAATGCTGCCCCAGGTCTCCAGTATTCATTCATCATGGAACAATCAGAATGTTAATATTTTAATGCCAGGGGTGTCAGTCCCAACACAGCAACATCAATTCTGCATTACGTGTCTCTCACAAACAAATTATTTTTTGTGCTGCCTATGGGGTTGAGCAGAGATTTTGCATCTAATGAGGCTGGTTCAAATCTGGTCTGCTTTTCCATTTGTGCCTAAAACTGCCTGGAGGCCACCAGGTTTTGTGGTTTAGTATTGAACTCTTAAAGGTGCCAAATATAGGATTTGGTACTGTTAATGGTATTTTGTGATTGGCTACTTCAGATTAACAAAAGGAATTGGTATAATCACCAACGTTTACATCGCATCACAACACTTTTATTCATCGTCTTTGCTATATTGTCTGGATAGTTACAGCTTTTACATAATTTGGAAACTTGTACATCTGCCAAAATGAAGGCCTCAAGCAATCTGTCATGTCTCTGCTTCTACAGATTAGAAAAACTTCATCTGAGCTCAGAGATTTTGGACTTTCTTCTCTGAATTATTACTTTTCTCAGAATCCAAAGATTACACTCAGAAATCCTGAAACCTTTAACATTTGGATGTCATTATGAATCCTCAAGATTTATTTTAAGTCTGAGATTGTTTGATTTTGATTTGTCAGTAATGAAGGAAGGAAGTCATGTGTATATGTGCGTTTTTGTTTTAAGTATTGTTTGTCTTACGACTTTAATGATAATTTAAAGGAAATCTTCTCAGTCTTTCATGCAGCTTATTAATCTTCACTTCATGTTCCCCCTCTGTGTTTCTGTACTACAGCGCCATCAAACACCACAGTGAAGTGCTTTCAGAGCACAGTTGCTTTTTTGAGCTCTGGAACAAAGCGAGATGCTCAGACAATATGTCTGCCCTTTCTCCTTGGCCTCATCAGATCACAATAGATCCCGGGCACTAAGTGCAAAAGCACAGGTGTTCTTAAGAGGCTTCTTCATGCTGCATATGGCACTGTGTTTCATCCTTCTGTGCTGTACAAGTGATGGTACACACGATCTGTAAAATGGCACTAACATATATGTTTTTACTTTGCACACAAACATCCCACTGCTGGGAATAATTTGCAAGCCTAATCTGTGTTTATTCTGAAGCTGAAAATCATGCCCCGTCATTGCAGAAGAGAAAATTAACTGAGATTCATTCCAAAACTGGTTTGATTTTGGTTTCATTCCTAAGTAAATAAAGGTGTGAGCTTGTGTAGCTTGGCTACCTTGTACAAAGCATTGTTTAAACTTTGAGAACAGTTGTAGCATGGTCTGTTGGGAAATAAAAGTGAAACTGTAAGCTATATAATGTCTTGAGGGCTTTTGGTCTGTCTGCCGCCATGTTGGCTAACAGTGTAAAGATCCAACCCTGCATCTTTCTGCTCAGCATCACTCTTTCACTCCGTCTGTTTCCTGCTGGCTGAGCCTCCTTTTTTCCCCCGGAGGAATAAGTGGATAAACAGCAGTGACTCCTGTCCTCCCTGTGGAACCATCAGTAGAGCGGAGAAAGGAGAAACAGAGTAGGAAAAGAGGAGAAGGAAAACGGCGAGTATTTACTTTGAATGCTGATCAGCTTGAGGGTCCTGGAGTGTGTGTGTGTGTGTGTGTGTGCGTGTGCGTGTGCGTGTGCGTGACCAGAGTTTAGTCACAGAGCACAGGCCCATCTGGCCCTCTTAGACAACACAACTGGTCTTTTAGCGCCTCAAAAAAAAAAAAAAAGCAGAACTTTCCTCTACTTAAAATTCAGAATCAGTCAGCTGCTCCTTTAGAGAGCAACACATCTTTAACTGTTGCTGGCCCCTCTCTGGCCTCTTTCCTCCAGCTCCACTCAAGTTCATTTGTCTTCTTTGAAATCCTCTTTGGGTATGTGTTTGTGGCCACTTGGGGTGTGCACTGTGGTCCTCCACCAAATTCATGTTTGGGTAGATAAATTGAGGTTTAAAAATAGTCTATAAAGAAAACTGCATCAAAAAGCTTAGAGTTTTATTTCTAGGGAAGAAAAAAGTTCCCTGACAGTTCTCAGCCTTAGGGAATAATACGGTCAGATTTATTTGAGCCTGGGGTTTTTTGATAAGGCATGCAGTGAATGGATTATGCACGAGTTGACAATACAGTAAGCTCTGGCACAGCTTAGCAGGTAGGGAAGGAGAAAAAAAGCAAGTCTTTTTTATCCAGGAAATGCATATTGAGCTGTTACTGTTTGTTTTGATTATTTTATCCTACCACTTTAACCCTGTCTGCAATGTCACTTGCTAGTGTGACACAGCTTTAGCTTTCATTTTCACATTCGCACATTTGTGTTCACACCCACATACACTCACTTGTACTAGTATTATATTTAGCAGTATATCTCTTTGACTGCACAGTCACTGAACACTGATACTTGATACCTGCCTTTTGATGCTGCATGTTATTTTTTTATGAAAGCACAAAGGGTAGCGGAAGCTTTGTCCTTCATTAAGCGTTTCTCAGAATCAAGGACAGAAAACCCCCCGTCTCTTCTCGGAAGTTTGATGGTTTGATAACAGCCTCTGCTGCACAGATGGAGCTCGACTTTGTTGAGAACAATATCAAACACTGACCACCACTTCAAAAAGTTTTGATACAGCCTACAGGCTAGATGGGGGCTTTTCCGTGTGTCTGTCTTTACTAATTTAATGAAGCACTTCTAGTAAAATGATAACCTGTTTTTGTTCTTCAAATTTATATTTGAAATTGCATTCTTGCAGTGTAGTTAAAAGTATTTTTGGCTGAGATGGCAAATAGCAGGCTAGCCTGTTTACACCCAGCAATATTTTATCTGTAAAATATTGTCCAAAAAATACTGTTTAAGTTCTGCAAATGCTTTTGGAAAACATTTAAAAATATGTTTCTGTCTTGAGGCAGGGGAACATTTTCCAAACATTTGGTGAATCTAAACTGTCCAAATCAGTCCCCTCCAGATTGCTGTGCCTAGGGGCTTACAAATGAAAATGCCATGATAATCACCCAGAAAGCCTTGGAGCTAGGTAAACTAGCATGAAATGCAGAATTATCAGGAAATGGAGTGTTTACATGGCTGTGTGACTCGAGTATATAAGGAGTAAAGGGTTAGGTTAGGGTTAAACATCTAGTCAGAAGCAGAGGATATGATCTGTTTATTTTGCAGGTATAAAAGGCCCAAAACAATTCTGTCACCAGCCGTATAGTTTTTTCATACATGCACAATCTCCCTGCACGCCTATACTGTACACAGGTTTCTATCCAGTTAATAATCAGGCTACAGAAATAAAGACACATATGCACATATTTTCTCTGTGTTACATACACATACATATAAACACACATCATGCACACTCCCGTACGTTCATCCTGGTGTTGGTTTGGATGCTAAACAGGTTCCCACAGCCTGTCTATGAAGCAGAAGCTGGAGAGAGAAGATAACACCTAGGCGGAATGTGATTCTCTGTATTCTCACAGAAGTTTTCATTAAGGTAGAAATGTTTTGTCAGCAATTTAACCTGCTTTACATATGCCACTCATGGAATTCAAAAAGACTTCACAAACGACCTGTATTTAAGCTGCTGATATTCAGTAAATAAAATCATTGCAGACTGGAGAAAGAGTAAATATTTTTCTGTGGTGCTTCTGTGTACTGGCAGTAGGCAGCAGGGCTGTATCTACCTTGATTTTATGTATTTCATCAGCATTTTTGATTCATATTTTAGTCTATTTATATTTTAATCAATTTAATATCAAAACATAGTAAAAATGTCCATCGCTAGTTCCCATAGGTACATCTGTACATTGCTTGTTTTGTCTAAACAAGAGTCTGATACCCAAAGATATTAAATGTACACAGGATAGTAGCAAATTGAGGAGCTATAACCACAAAATGTTTGCCGTTATTGCTTGATAAATGACTTAAAAACATAACTATTTGATCAATCAACTCATTGTTCCAGCACTAACTGGCAGGATTTACTACCTGACGTATTTTTACTGTGGCCTGTAAAGGTGCTGCTGTTTTGTTGTTTTTTTGCCAAGTGGTTCTCTCTGTCTCACTACCTGAGTCTCATGTCCTGGAAACGCACATGACAGGACATGTTGCACACGCATGTGCCAGCAGCTGGTGTGGTTAGTCAGCACATCTGTGCAGGACTTGAACATGTCCCCCTGAGGGCCCGACTGCAGTAACCCACTTGAGGCTGAAGTGCTAAAAAAACATAATTAAATGTAGACGAGCGGAAATGTAGAAGATTGTAATGAAGGACTTTCTTGACTTTGTGAAGGCTTCACAGGTTATTTTACTATCTTTTGGTAGCTCTGACACTTATATTAAGTTTTATATATGTAATTACAATTGACCTGTAGTAGCTGAAAAAAGACTTTAAGAGGCCTGGCAGGTGGCAGGTAATAATTGCAGTCCTCTTTGCTGCTCTGTATTCTTGTAGACCTGCCATAATGTTGTATCATACTGAGTCAAAAGAGAGTTCGCTTTGCCAATGTGGGATGTAGTTCATCTCCTGGTTTCAGAAGAACGGAGAGAGAGACATTCTGAGGAGCTGATATCTGTTAATTAACCCTTGCCCCACCACCTTCCAGCACCTCCACCGACATATATAGACACCCTTTCATAGCTCATTTAAATAAGAACACTCGACAAGTAAATACAGCACGTCTATATGTTAAGCTGCTTTAGGGTGTTCTCTTAGGAAAACACATTTTCAAGTGATAATCTCATGATTTACATATTATGGGGGCTGTTGTATAACATAATCCGACAGATACAGAGCTATTAACCTACTAACCCACAGAGATTTGTTCAGCCTGTCGCACTGCGGGAACAGAAAGTGCACCTGAACTCAAAGAAGCCCTCATCTGTAAAAGCCACCAAATTTGCTAGAATCAGTTACCAATTAGATTTTTGTTACTCAAGGTGCATTTTGAATATCTCTATTATGAAAGGGTCTGTGATTATAGCGCGCAGACACAAGTAAGGAGCGAGCAGATAACCAGAGACATGACCTGCAGACAGACAGAGATGAACAAAAAAACAAAACCCACAGATGATGCTGATAATGGAGCAATGAAATCACCACATTAAAAGGCTGCATCTGCCGGTCCTCTCTCCTCTTTGAGATCCTGCTGCCTCAGTCTGCTCTGTTCTCCATCCAGAGCTTTCTGTCCCAATTCTGTTCACTGAAAGTGTCTCAGCGGGATGTCTGAGGACACCATTTTAATTGCCTGTGACATGCCGAGTTGATTCCTGTGACTCATGTGGCCCCTGAACATTTGGCCACTACCAGCCAGATCAGTGGTGGAGGCTCTCTGAGCGCCCAAATTCATCTTCCTGAGGAGCCTGTCTGGTTCTCTGGAGTCTGGTTCACATGGCTGCCTAATGTATGCTGTTCCTGTGGATTCATACAGCCCATAAATTTGTATAATGATGGTCTGATATGACCTCTACTCCATTGTGGTGGCCAGTATGTGGCAAGCACACACCCGTATAATAAGTCTCTTGTGCATTAAGTGAAAGTTAGTGGGTAGTCAGACACTTTCCAGTATGATGATGAAATTTCCAGTTGTTGATCATTTGTAGGAAGAGGATGTTTATTTCATGAACTCCTGTAGGTACAAATACACACCAGAGTCTCTTCCAATAACTCAACATCTTATTTTTGTCGAATCCCTGTCGACCAAAATGTCTTGATCCGTCTTTCTCCCCCTCCCCCTCCCCCCACCACCTCCTCTTGTTCTTCCTCCTCCATCATCTGCTCATGGTGTTATCCAGAGGAAGATTAGTGCAGTTAATCTGCCTATGGATTCACTATTGTGACCACACTGTGAACTCCGTCTTGTTGCTGCCTGGCTGTCTGGAGAGACGGCTGCCCAGAAGCTGCAGATGTTGACTCAATTGCAGACTTTTTTACTTGTCTGTATAAAGTGCTATGACTGCTTTCACTGCAATTCTGCTACCATGACCTTCAGTGCACACATAATGGGATTACCACCTCAGTCAACCAGTCAACGTGTTCTTTTGTTGTGAAAAGCTACATTAAAGACTGAGGAGCTAGCTAGCAGCATGGCTCTAGATATGTCGGTGTCAGAGTCTGTTGATCCAAGTGACTTTGGTGATCCCCTGACTTTTCATCTTGTGCCACCACGGTTCACATTTGTGGTTTTCAGTAAAATGTCTCAACATCTTTGGATTGTCATGCCATTTGATAAGAACTATGATGTCTCCTATGATTTATCCATACATGTCTCCAACATGTATGGATAAATTATCTAACATGCCCTATGTGTCTGCTGAAATCTGCAACTGCGAACACACTAAACAAAGATGGTAAACATGAGACACATTATACTTGCTTAACATCAGCATGTTAGCACGCCACATCTTAGTGCGGCCTCACATAGATGTAAAATGGTTCCTGTTTATTACAATGTAGGTCTTGTTTTTGTTGGGATCCATAACTGAAGGTATTTTATGGTGTGAATCAAACTGAACTTTGTGAGACCGCATGGTCCTTTGTTCT
>JBBPCS010063581.1:0-17328 GCA_037974645.1 Hollardia meadi
ACCCAAATGTTTTCAGTCTACAGCAAAAATAAAGGAATTGGCCTCACTGTTCCAATACTTTTGGAGGGGAGTGTATGAGAGTGCTGTCATGTAATTCTCATAAAGGAAGTGAAAAAGCACATCTCCCTAAATGCTTAACAAATTTTTTAAATTAGCAATGGACTATTCAACAAAAAGAGACATTTGAAGATGTTATCATTGGCTCTGGGAACTTGTATTTACTGGCATTCTTTAGTCAAAAAAAAAATCATTAATTACAGGAAATATTGCAAATTTTAATTAAAGGACATTCTTTGTTGCAGGTGACAGCAAAAGCATTGCTCAATCATCTTTTAAAAAATGTCGACACCCGATGAAAAGATCCAAACAAACATGACAAGAGAGTTCAGAGTGAAGTGGATCTCTGCCCTCGCTGCCAGCGTGATTGCTTAAGGTATGCAGCTGAGCCTCACCACACAAAGCAGAAGAATATGCAAATGACTCAGCTGAAGCCTTTAACATTCCCCTCGTGCACCATCTGTCACCAGCACTGCTACAATTTGGTGCCCTTGTGTGAAATTCAAACAGGCAAGAAAGTTTAATTGCAAAAGCAGAACGTGCGTGAAGGATGCACGTCACTGAGTTATGTGCTTTACAACCTCACAACACATCAATAGCCCCTGTAGGAGGATCCATTTGAGCCAGTGAATTCACAGCTGTGATCTGAATGCCCTGTGACCCCCCCTCCCTTTCAGTGGTAAGATGGGACACCCCTCCTCTCAGGTGACAGATTAATGAGGCTGCACGCCAGGATATAAACTGTATTGCTAACATCAGATATTAACCTCTCTCATGTCAGAGCCTGCGTGGTCCTCGTATTCCTGAGGGCAACAACGCTAATAGCCGACTTATCTGTCAATTACAGCTCACTACGGCATCTCTGATAACAAGGACACAGCTGTCTTTGAGTGAGACGGGAGGAAATCGGCTCAATCGTTTGGGAGCGATTCCCGTAACTTCCTGACAAAGTAAAATAGAATTACAGAACAATCGCGGCTTTTCATCCTCGCTTCATATTGATGTACTGGTTTATTTTGAGTTGGCTCTTCCATATCAGCCCGCAGGATTTAAAAAGAAAATGCATTATTTACAAAACTGCTGCACATATCAGAGCATAAATAAGAAATCCTTGTACGCTGTGTGGACAAAGACGAGAACAGAAGGTCACAAATGAGGTCAATTTCATTTAATTTTCATCAATTTGGGATTTTCTTTCAAATTAAAACCTTTGGCATTAAAAACCTGCTTACAACTAATCTATTAAAATCCTTATTAGAAATTTAAATAAACTTCTCATGCATTTCTAGTTGAGCTCTGAATATGTATTAAAAAGCATTCATGATTTTCTACTTTATGATGATGTTTGGCATTTACATCATGTCCATTTGGGCAGTGCTTTGGTACATGAATGCACAGATTTGATACGGTGGAACAGTGCATTGATATAAAGTAAGCAGGATTTAATAATGGGGTCAGATCTATAATATTCAAGCAAAAGGATATTTTATATTATATGGTTAACATTTAATCTTAGGAAAATAATAACCTTCTCTCTTCCTCTCATACACATGAATCGTGAACTGATGTAGTGAATACGTGGGAGTTTCTAAACAGTAGGTTCATCTTCTCCGTCTTCAGACTGGTTAAGGCCTTTGGACAATTTGTGGTCTTTCATGGCTTCCAATTTTAGGCTTTTAGCCCCAACATTGAAACCATTAGTTCTCTTATTTGCATCTGAGCTGTGTTGATAACATACCGAAGATAACATTGTCTGCCTTCGTAAACTAATCAATCACAGAACTCTTCATTGTCTGTTTCTCTCTCATTCCTCATTAAAAATAAAGTTTTATGACATTCGCCTCTCCGGCTTGTGTCTAATTCCGGGAGGTTTTTGCTGCAGACCTCTTAACCCCTGCGATGTAACGCCACATTGTTTTTCTGTGTGTCCTCATTAAATTATCAAACTGAAACTCTCTATTCAATCTGCATTGTGGAAAATCGCTCTGTTATGCTACTTTAAATTAACCACCACTGTGGCTACTAGGTTGAGAAAATTCACATGCCGCTACACAAAATAAAACGTGTTTGGCAGGTGCTAATTTCCATGTTTAAAGATGCATGCACACAGGTACGCCCACACACACTGATCTGCAGGTGGTGGCAGTGAAGAAGAAGAATGCAGGTTTAAATGCTTTAAGAGGAACTAAATGCAATGCAACACATACAGTATGTTAGACTTCAAGGACACGCACAATGTTGTATTAACAGAAAGTTTTTGTGTTCCACAGTGCAACTATACAAACATCACTGTGGGATCATTAGCAGCAGGAATTAAACCGCATGTGGAGCCAGAATATTTTCACATCTAACTGTGAATTGAGAATTTATTTCCACCAAGTTTCCAAGTTGCTGATTGTTGGAAAAAAGACAAAACAGGACGGTTTTATTTTGTTTATGTCTCATTTGAAGTGTTTTACGGTGAGTTAACAAGGCAAGCAAGCTCAGCTTAGTTTGCGGAAAGAGAGAAACTTGAATTCAAAAAGTGTACGGTTGTATTTTTCTGTTCAATAAGGAAAATAATTATAAGATTAGATTTCTTTTCTTGACAGTTTTGAGTTTATTTTGTTTGTTTATTAGACTATATATCAAGGGGATCGCCACTTTAAACACATCCCCCAGCTGAAACAACATAGTAAAGGGGTTGTCATTTTTGGTAATGCAAAAGTACTCTAATGAGTTACTTTTCTCAGTAGGTACGCTGTAACGTAACAAGTTACTTTTTAATAGCTGTAATCTAGATATGTAACAAGTTACTTTTTAACAGCTGTAATCTAGATATGTAACAAGTTACTTTTGAAAGTAACGCTATGCAACACTGGTTATCTGTAAATTGTCCATATAGACTGAAACAATATCAATGTGCCACAATCTTCCATTATTTGGTAGTTTATTAGCTTTCCAAAGGCCAATTTTGAGATGTTTATTTTTCAGCAATGAATCTTTAAAGTGACACATGATTTTCTGACATCTTGTTACACAATGCTAACAGTAGATTTTTGTCCACAGGTGGAGTTCACCACCCTGACAAGTTCAACATTATGAAAAAGGTAAAACAAAAGTTTTAAACCAAGCGATATAAAGATAGCTATTATCACTTTAGAGTATGTTTTTATATCAGCACTTTAACTCGTGAAGGTTTATTTCAGATGCATCCTTACTCTGAGGTGGGGGATGTGCGACGGTCCCTCGGGTTCCAGGACCCGGCTCCTGCAGCTCCAGCTCCATGTAATTAAGCTGCTTCTTGGATGTGGGACTAACAGGAATATTCACATACGTCGCACCTTCGCTGTGAGGCCTTTCAGGAAGCGCCGCCTCTAGGGGGAAAACGAACACTCTCCCTGTCAGTACAAGAGGAGAAAAGTGTTAATTACTTTGAACCCTTATTTCTATGAACACAATCCCTAAAGAAACAAAAAAACAACAAGTATTTCATCCTGCTAACAAGTTCTGTCTGACTCAATATTTTCCTTAAGCATTCGATTCAGCTTTTCTACACCTTGTTCACTGTTACAATAATGAAAATAAATCCCTTTTATTCAAAGTATGGTTCTGTTGCACGGACAATACATAGTAGGATAAATTCATTGTTGGTTTTCTTCTTTTCAGGTGATTTGCTGACAAACTAAATTAATATACCAGTCTTTCTTACCATGACCCTTATTTGAAACAGGATTTGTTTCTGCAATCATGACCTTAATTAAAAGATAATGATGAAGAAATGAAGGTTGTGTTATTTTAAGTTTGTCATTATAACCTAAATCAAAAGCTAAAAGATTTCTCCTCCAGGGTTAGTAACTCTTGAGGCAATGGCCCTTATCAACAGCCTAATGTTAATTAGATTCATTCACACAGAGACATCTGCAATAAAAGTGACAATATCATTATTTTCAACAGCAGCAGCGTAAAGTGTATCCCAGTGAATTGCCCCTTTCCCCTGGAGGCTACTTATGCATAATTAGCGGATAGGCCCCAGAGATAAATTACGAGATAAATTATGGTCATTTTGTGTTATGAGGAAGTAAACTTGTTGCGTTTTAATTCCATCATTGGCTCCATATCTAATAACCAACTTCTAGAACGTGTCAAATCATTCTGCTGCATTTACTGACCCAAGTTTCATGTTTTTCCTTTGAAAAATTGTGTTTTAACAATAATATTTTCAGTAAAACCCAAACAGGGGCAACCACATGCAGCCTGATATTCTTTCACTGTAAAAAAACAACAACTTTCAAATAACATAAAATCCACTTTTCCAAATAAATATATAGAACACCAACAGAGGTACACATCATTAGCAGATTTCTATTTTTCAACCTGTTAAAAAGCAGACTAATGTAATAAAAAATAAGCACTTTTAATGGCAACCTGACTACAGATTAACTTTGAACTGCCACTGAACACAAGCAGTATTATATTCTTGGTTAAAAAAAAAATGCTTCCAAGAATCTTTGCAACTGATCAGGTTTTAAGTAAAACTAACAGGAAACGTCGCCTCGACCCATTTCAACTGACCAGCTTTTCCGGTCAAACACACAAATTCTAGCCACAAAATTGCCTAAAGTGTGTTGTCTGTGTAATTTATGATGCTCGATAAGTGGTTTGCACATCATAAACCTAAAAGCCGGCGCAGATAGAAAGGTGCACAGTTGAGTTAATTGCTGGCTGGTTGTAAGCAGTTTAGCTCAGTGTCTTCTTGTCTCACTGTCACAGTTACAAAACAGCCACATAAAAAATGTGCATATTTTAGCTCTTGACACATCGTCCAATGCTTTTTTTCATGTATCTACAATGCCAGCAGAGATAGCCACAACCTTCAAAAACGAGATAAGGATATCTGAGAAATTTGCATAACCTGAATACTTGTTCTCCCGTGAATAGAGACAAGTGAAAAGCAAGATGTACTCCATTTCTCCTGAACAGTGCTATTAACATTTGTTAGTGACGTAACTAACTAACTAACTGCAAATAGAACAAGTGAGAGAATCTGTGAATAGTCAGGAATTAAATGTTAAAAAAATAATGACCAGGCACAGCCAAAGATAAATTTTTACATTTGGTGGGTGTTGAGTTTAAACCACACATGTATTTCTAAATAAATTGGTCTCGGGCTGCTAGAAGGATTATTTGCATCACTGATTAACCTGCTGATTTCTAAAATAATTTAGTCTATAAAATGTTATTAAAAAGTGTGAAAAAATGCCCATCACAATATCGCAGAGCCAAATAAGCCCATGATATTCAGTTTACTATTAAATTTATATGACAAAGAAAAGCGGCACATGCTCCCTTTTTTGGGAATTCTCGTTTAATAAATGATAAATAATAATCGATCATCCAAACAGTTGCAGTTAATTAAGTTGCCAATGAATTTTGAAATTAATCGACTAAATGCTCCAGCTCTTGTTGCCACTACAGTTTCAAATCACCAAACTACTCTTGTACTATTTATGGATGTACAAACTAGAGCTTCACCAATAACATTTTTCATCTATAATGTTTGATAATGAAAAAAATAGTGGCAGATAAATCCTTATCTGAATATCAATACAAAAAGAAAAGATTAAGGAATGTGAGGCTACACTGCCCATACACTACTTATACGATTCATGTCAATTCATATTACTCATTAACCAATCTAAGTGAGCACTAGCATTTCATTACAAAACAAACATGATGTTTACCTGTTTACCTTACTTTCACATCAGTTACTGCAAGACTCCTGATGTTTGAAGATTAAAGAGAATATGTAGATCACAGAAAGATGCTGCTTAACGACGTTTGCTGTTGTGTGTTCGACAATACCAACAGCAGCAGAAGTACAGCAACAGAAAGCAGTTCAGCGGAGGTTATTTACTGCACAAACAGTAATGAGGCTCTCTACAAGACTATAGTTGTCATACACCTCTATAGCAGTAAATAAAATATGAATTTGTTCATGCACTAGCTGACGGAATCATATTGTGAAATTATGAGATGCTGCATAAATTACATTATTTTAGTTTCCACAGAGACGGTAAGGATTGTCATGGATAAATATTTATTTGTATTGCTAGAGCCGTGCTGTAATGACGCTGTAAATTCAGAGGTTGGACAATATGCAGCATTTGGGGGCAAAAAGATTTCTCCTGATATTGACTCGTCCTAAATGGCAGAAGGCTGTGGCCATTACCCGCAGCTCAGAGGCATCGGCCCCAGGGGAGACTCGTACAATCAGTGAGAAGCCATTAGACGCCAGCAGAGTCTCAGCGGGTGCAGCCTTTGACAACGTGTAAGAGGCCCGATATCTAATTGATCAGACACCAGGCAGCCCTCGCAGTACTGTGGGGTTTTATAATGGCTGCCATTACAACAGCGGGTTTACCCACAGCACTGAGGTTGAGGGGACGTTTCCATAATACACTTTGTGAAGCCTCTAGGGGCGATGATGGAGGCAATACCTGGCTGAGCTAAGTGACCCAAGCTCACAAAGTCAACCGCTTTTTCAGGGGAAAACATGGGTCTAATGACAGCTGTGCCTGTTCATACCTGATTTCAACCTTCACGTTAGTCTAACAGGCAGACATTGATGTGGAGGTTAAAACATGTCTGACGGAACCTCTTTTGGAAATTCTTTGTCATGTTTCATTTTTAGTCCTGAAACTTTCTTCCCCTCTTTCTCCCCAGTTTCAAGGACCGAGACAACACTAGCCCTTCCCGAATCCCATCTTCTGTGCAAGAGGCCAGACCAGCCAGCAGGAGTCACAAGTGTAGAGACAAAAGCCATGCTCCCTCACTGGCTTCCCACAGACAATTTTGTTCATCGAATTGCATGACCAGTGCCAGGGACTGAAACTGGGTCTCTGCAATGGTAGGTAAGTGTCCCCAAATGCTGATTTCTTTAATAAAATTAGATGAAATCATTTTGTTTGCCGAACAACAATAATATACAAGAGCAAGTCTGAGTACAAGTGACGAAACTACCAGATCACCACCTGACCCTTAACATGAAAGAAACATAGTGTTTCCTTTCGTCATTGGTACAAATGGTGGTCCTACACCCAGCTGCCAGTTTATTAAATACACCTAGTTAAAACTAATGCAGTCTAATACAACAGTCCTACCTTCATGAAGGTTACAGTGTTCAGATTTTGTTGAAATAGTTTAAGGGAGGTGTTGATTCAACTGCACGGTTGGTTTGGTCAGTCTGCCCTTAATATTAGGGCGGACAAAATTATTATACAGTTAAACCAATATCTCTCTAAAACCGTTTGAACAAAAACTGAACATTATAACCTTTGTGAAAGTTGGACTTATGGCAGGATTGTTGCATTAGATTGTATTATGTTAAGCTAGGAGTACCTAATAAGCCGGCTACTGGGTGTAGAATGCAGTGAAAGACCCGTCTGCCAACAGTCACCTAAAACCAAACATTTCCTAGGTCAAAATCCGACATTGTCCAAAATTTAGGACCAAAATCTGAAAATCATCTAAATCTTTTAACCATGTTTTGAAACCAACTAAATGGAGAACTGTAAGTGCTGTGCATTTTCTAAATAGTGCTATGACCAAATTTTTCAAAACTTCAAAACTTTCTAAATACACTGATATCCAGAGGTGTAATGCCATCTGTTCAAGAAACAAAGGGCTCGTATGAATCACGTGCATGCATCTACGCAAAACTAGTAACCCTTCATAAAAGACATGAACTTTCTGTCCCTTTCAAACAATGTGTGTTTGTACGCAATATTTCTGTCAGTTATTGATAACTTAAATCAATAAACCACAATATTTTCTTGTAAGCTGGCCCGAAATCGCCCGACCCATAACCCACGGGACCCACGACTCACTAATTGAAAGCGCGGCGTGCACACAACAAAAATCTATCTCAAGCTGATAGACTATGGGGAGGAAAACATAGTCAAGCTAGCTTTCATTTACTGCAGGTTTTCTGGATGCAGATCACGGTAGCCAAGTTTAACAAGGTGGCTTTGTAATGTTTTGACCTTTTCATTTGTTTTATTGGCTTTTTTGCGAACTGCAAATATTCTATTTTCACACTTGGAGAAAAAAAAATGACAGAGCGTCTTTTAGCTGTGCTCTGGCAGGACTACACCTATGCTGATATCGTACAGTCTGACATGATTTAATTTTGCACAGAGACATGCATTGAACCTTTAAAATTGCTGTTATTGTAAAAAGTATAGGAGCCCCAAGACTAGTAGTGCCCACCTAAAAAACCTTAATGCTTCCAACAGTACAATAGCCTGAACAGATGTCTCAATATGGAGCCAAAATAAGTCAATATCCTTATCAGTCTTGGCTGCTAAGGAGCTTAAGCTCTTTTAATATGAAATGTTACCAAACTACTATCATATCACATTAAATATTTGTTCTCATTTCAGCTGTCACCGAGCATACATCCTCATCTGAGCCGCTGGACTTGGCTGCCAGCTGCACGTCCGCGTCCATTAACTGCTTGCTGAACCAGGATGATGGGAAAGATGACATGGGAGCAAAACCGTGTGTATGTAGGTACATGGACATGACTGATGGGTTTTGTGCCACACTGTGACAGCTGCTGCTGGGACTTTCTAGAGCAGGTTTGCATTAGACTGAGGGCTTGTTTCTGGGTTTAGGATGCTTAAGTGGTCAAACGTCCCCTGACAACTGTCCCCTCACCTCACCATCAGGGCAGGTATCCTGTCACGCATCACCACACTCTCCGTTTGGTTACATATCTGGGTGTTTTCTCTTGACACAATTGGTTCTTATGTAACTTGGGTTTAAGGTGTTACATAAAAGTGCAGATGAAGAAATAAATGTTTGCACTGCATTGAGCCCTCCACGATACAATGAAAAGGAGACTCCTTTAGTCTAAATTACATTAATGGCATCACAAATTATGTGACTCATACCTGTATTTGCTTTACAGGCTCATATGTGATTCATGTGTAACGTCACATCACATAAATTAACACCGTTTCCACTGATGCTTCTGTTTAACCCGTTTGTCCCTCTGAGGACGATGATGAGGTTGCTCTAGTTTTGACAGAAACTCTGAAAGATTTTCTGTTCACATTCTTGTCCAGTTTGTCCCAAGCGGTGATAAATCAATCAAACTGCAGTTTTATCCAATGCAATGATGTCGTTCTCTAACATCCTTTTAGAGCTGACACCTTTGCCAACACAGCGAGCTGATCGCTGCCTTTTTCTCGGCCATGTTGTTGCTAGTCACAAACATCTCGCCTCCATCAGTCACTTAAGACTATACCTCCAGACTAGTTCCTCACTGAATACTGGTAAATCCACTTTGAAAGCCTTGTCTCTACCGCCAAGCTAACTTTGTTCCTCCCACCTCCAGCTAGCCGTCCTCTCCTCGTCAGCTAACAGTAGCTCACTCTTCAGTTTTTTCTGATACCTGATTCTTCTCCGGTCAATGTCAAAGTGCCTCGCAGCTTTCTCTGATACCTTATAACACTCACTTTGAATTTAAAATCGAATATCCGTCTGAGTGCCAAGCTGCTGAAGTTCGCTCCCCACTTCTGTCACTTGCACTGAATGGTATGAATGCTTACTTCAAATTAGGACAAATTGCAGACTTTGTCAGGGGTGGGGCCAGGCTAGGGCTGGAAGATTTGGCCTGTGCAGCGCTCTACTGCCATCTATTAGCGCTTGGCTGAGACATTAACACACATACGCCCGCAGCGACTGAAATCTGATGATAATATTTAAGATGAGTAATCCAGAACAAACAAGCGTTAAATTGCACGTTTATATTTCTGAATATATTAAAGAGGTAGAAATGTACATTATCTTAACACGCATGCACATTATATGAATAGAACCAGGGGCCTTATTACAGAAACTTCCTATCTTATGTCTTAAGTTAAGATGGAGGACTCCAAGATAGGATTTTTTCCAATTTGGTATTACAGAAGTAAATCCCAACTAACTTTAGTAATCCTATCTTATCTCAGGTCAGGAAATCCTAAATAGTCAATCCAACATCACTTATCGACTTTAATGTCTGTTTCCCTAGCATGCGACGCTACTTTTCTCATCTCACCTCATTGAAACAAACTGAAACACATTGAAACACGGAGCAAAAAACAACCACGGGCATAACTCTTATTACACCAACATTCCCCGGCAAACGTTTCGGAATTTATGGTGTACCGTGTCACTTTTGTGAAATGTAACAGCATTTTCGTCAACTGTCAGGTCAGATATGTCAGTGTCATGTACTAGTTACATTCCACCACTGAATAAGTACGAAGTGCTGCTGCATAAGGGTGAGTCTGTATGCTACACTGTGTAGTACATGCTATGTACAGGCAACCACTTCATGAAAACAACTTCCCGTCAATGTCACAGTCCATTACCCTGGATAAAGTCAAGTCTCATTATGTGTGTGGTGTACGTGAGCCTAATTTTATTTATTATTCCATTTCAATTCATGCACACCAAGCAGCAGGTGATGCGTTGACTCGCCCATGTATTTCACTTTCTGTAAGAAGCCTGGGTAATGCTTGAATCTAGAAAAAGTCTTTGTGTAGCTACGGACCCGACAATCTGCTTACGTTTAACTGGCTTGGTTGGAAAAAAAACAACCTGGTTATGTTCATTACTTGATGTCGTGATGTCAGCCTCGCTCACCTTCAGTCTCTTGAAGGAACCTCTGCTGACCACAGCTGCCCATTAGCTCATACTTGCTTTTTTCTTCTGCCTGCAAGACAGGAAGCAACTGTTAAGTTACATAAGACTTTCTCCTCAGCAGCTTGTTGGACACGTCAGGAGTATTTATATACGGACGCTAATATTCAAGACTTACTCAGAGCTCAACGCCATAGCTTACATGTGGAAACACTCTCTGCAATGCCTCATTATTATGGAAGGGATAACCATGCCTTTTAGATTGCTGCCACATAATCTCTGATTCCAGACAGCCTCTGCTATTGTGGTGGGAAAATTGGTGGAGTTCAGCCATATTGCTTTCAGTCTCATTGAGAGGCCACAGTGCACTCAAAGAGGCCTCCCTTGATGGACCAGCATCATGCTGAGAATGAATGAGGCTAGTGCATGAAAGCAGATATCTGTAATGGGCATCAGTTGAATATATTGGTGCATTTTCCAGCAGTTGGATACTTTACTTGATAAATAGTTGCAATATTTTTAATAATCATGTTCCATATCAGGCCACTCCAGGGGTAATATTTAATAGCATCCAATCCTAAGTTTGTATTCCATATAATGTTGTTCATTTCTTTGGTAAATACACTTGTCTTTCCATAAGTTGGATCAGGAGACTGATACCATGTCTGTGTTTTAAGTGTGGAACTGGATCCAGAAGGTGATTAGCTTAGCTTAGCATGAAGACTGAAAGCAGGAGGAAACTGCTAGCCGGGCATCCAAGTTTAAAAAATCCTCACCTCTTAAGTCAATAATTACCATGTTGAATGTTTTTTGTTCATTATGTACACAAACAGTGATCTAAAAACTCTACAGCAACTCTAACCACAGTGCCTCAGTGGTTAGAACATCCTAGGTTCAATTTCCAGCAAATAAAGCACAGCATAAACTCCCTCTGAAACCACAAATTCTCATTTTTACACTTATATTTGTACACGAAATAAACAATGAGGATACAATTTGTTAATAAGTAAGCTTCAGAAATGCTTATAAGTTTATTTTTGAGAGCCCAGTAGCTGTTTCCCCCACTTACTCTCTTTGTGCTAAGCTAGGCTAATCGCCTCCTGGCTCTAGCTGTGGTCATAATGCACAGACATAAAAATGGCATCAATCTTCTCATCTAACTCTTGGACAGAAAGTGAATAAGCATATTCCAAAAAAAAAAAAAATAATAATCAAATTATCCATTTAAACAGAATAGCTATAACAACAAATGTCACATTATCATTGCACTCCACCGAGAATCTCATTGTTGAAGCACAACCTCCTTTTTTTCTACTTCAGTATCTATAGATTTCTGTACTGTACTCAGTTTGTTATGCCCAGGAATAACTAAAGTGGTCGAATACAAAGCTGAGTTTCATGAGATTTATAACACCCCAATAGATGATCATAAAGTTGAATTAACAGCTCTCTAGAACAACATTAAAATGGCAGCTGAGTACATCTGGGGTCATAACATCCGACCATACAGCTTCCTGCTTGACATCTTTTCCTTTTGGCTGAACAAACACCTCTCAGAACATCACACACCCACACTGAAGTATAAAAAGAAGGATATGCATTATATATACATTACGTAGAGTACTGTAATTCTATGATTTTAGCTCATCACAGACTGAGAACATCAGAGATCAGTTCAAAACTACAGAATGCTGACTGAACATATTTTGTCATGTTCCTCTTTTAAAAACTAACCTCTATGAGCTGCTATTCATTCTTTATAATCCCCATCAATAGGTGCTCCCATGATATCAGACATTTCCCCAAAAAAGGTTTTGCTGAACTCCAAGCACAATTAGTTACGCTGTCAAAATGTGTGAACGGGTGATAGCATAAAGCGGATTAGAGAGTTTTGGATTGGCCTACCTCCGAGTTCCTCTCCGGTGCCCGACTCTCCATGATCTCATAAGCAGGATCAGCTCTGCGTCTTTCTTCTTTACTATTAAGCCTTTTGTCTGGTGGGAGAGAAAAATATAGTATGTTTTAAATATAAGAAACTAAACTGCAATTTTTTTTTTGTTCCGATCGCCAGGGCAGGAAATAATCCCACATTGTGCTTTCTTAATCCATTTTGTGAATGAGAGCAGACAAGGTGCTCTCTGAATATAATTGCATGATTTCCTGCAGAACCGGTGATGGGAACAGTGGGTTGATTCAACATATCACAATACCAAAAAACATTATTGGTTGTATGGCAGCAAGAGCTGTACTAATGATAACATGCAAGGGACAGACATCACAACCAGCATGCTGTTAATGAGTTTCAACAGACAGGAGAGTTTAGTGCTGCTTAATCGAAACATACTTTCAGTGCTTCACATCAGCACTGAAGATATTATGGCCTGATAGGATTTTTAAGGTCGTCACCAATAGATATCTGACAATTTAAAAGGGTATATCTGCCAATTAGCAAACAAAATAGGGATTCCTTCTATTTCTATTTAAGAATCGTGTCCATAATGTGTACGATTGGGACATTTTACAGAGTATGTAACAGCAACACGGCTTCCAAATTATCGCAAACATATCTTTGGCTTTTCTGCACTGCAATTTCTTGTTACTTATTGGTCAACATATTTACACATACTGTATATTTGCATTTAGCTTGTCTAAGATGATATCGATTTATCACTCTGCATTACGTTTAGTTGGATGTGCCTACAAAACCGACTAATAAATGTCAGTCTAATACAACGTTTTTCCAATAAATTCTTCATGAATGTTTAATCCTTTAAAAGAGGTGTTGAGTCAATTGATCATTTTGTAGGCTATAGTTTGTGGTGCTGTTATATTGAGAGCTGTTTCTGTTATTTAGCCTTCGCTAAATCGCTAAAATGCAGGACTGTTGTACAAGTTGCCAGTTTATTATTAGGTACACCTGGATAAAATGTAGTCTGTGAGTATATCAGCCAAAGAGGAACAAGAAATTTCAGAAGAGAAACACTAAAGCAACAAACTGTATGTTTGAGGGATTTTCAAAACAGACACCAATTTTTCAACAACTAAATTGAAGTAATCCTGAAGTGAATACAGATTTTTTTGGCGTCATTTAGTTTAGAGTAGTAGTTTTTAGATGCCAGGTTGCAAAAAAATCCTTTGGCAGAAATTAAATCAATTAATAAATGCGAAATAAGTTGTTTATAAATGCCATTTTCAAAAAGGTAAGCAATCATAAGGTTCTGTCAGTCAAATATATATTTGACAACCTGGCAACCCAAAAGTTGGCTTATAGCTCTACAACTTATAATACTGGTATATAACTTATAACTTCAGAAGAGGGGCCTTATTAAATGTGTTACTGTTTTTTTGTTTTTCAGCCTTAAAAATCCTTCATCAGTCGGTCTCTGTAAATCTTTTCTGACTTTGTAACTCTCAGATGAATCCCTTTATTTTCCACAGCCCTGAAAAAGCTCTGTTGTAAAAGCAACATCACAGAAAAGGAAACATCACAGAGTGCAGAGAGAAAACAAGCAGTTGATTAAACAAAAGGAGCCAGAAAGAAAGTGTGTTTTTTTATAATAATAATAATAATACATTTTATTTATATAGTGCTTTTCTAGGCACTCAAAGACGCTTAACACTTTATTGATGATAACATGAGAAGAACAGAACTGAAACAAAGAGAAGATTCGTTTCAAAGCACTGAGGAGGAAAAGGGACACCAAAGGAATCGTAGAAGCTTTGAAGAGGCCTCTTACCTTCGCCGGTCCAACCATTCATCCCTTCATACCGACACTGCCCGTCCATGCTCTGTGATCCATCACTGCGAGCTTGATAGAGCACTTCCTCATTAGCAGCGACTTCATGTCCTTGGCTCTTCCTCAGGCCCAGCCCAGTTGGAAAGGTCTGTGCAGTGAAAATGTTCCTGTTGCGGTGCATTTCGGCAGGTGCGACCCGTGGAGGAGGGTGGCAGCGCTCTCCTTGACACTTGAAACAGTTCTCATAAATGACAGCTCTCTGGTCGTGCTGTGAATCTTGTGATGGTACACAGGTGCCAGTTGGTGCGGATTTGACATCGTTTCCAAATCTACGGCTCATTGACTCATACAAGTTCAGTCTGTTAGTGGTTGCCTCTGGCTGCCCGTCAGCGGTTGGAAAGCCTAACAGATCAGCCAAGAAACTGGCTACTTTCTCTCTTCCATTCTTTGGCTGCAGTGAATCCTCAGTCGTCCTCGCCGTTGGCTTCTCTGAGCTGTGGACGCTTCCAGAGCCAGGAGAGGCGCAGGACTTTTCCAGAATTTTCCTCACTGCAAGACCGTATTCACTGGCAGTTTTGGGTCTGCCTGGTGATTTGTCAACACTTTGATCTGCTGGATTGAAAGTGTGATGTTCTGGAGGCAAAAAAAATCCTTCAACATTTTCCCAAATCAAATTATCAAGCTGTGGCTGCAACAGCAAACCGTGGAGGCTTCTTCTCAAACATGCATCAACTCTGTTCATGCATGCAAGAATCAGCGCATGCAGTGTGTGTACAATATTTCAACTGATTACACTTGCCTGGTATGGCAGGTATCACTGAACCATTTCCCGCAGGGATGTTCGGTGTCCCCTGTGAGATGAAAGAGAAAATTACACATATTACATTCTTAATGCAAACTGGCTTAATTAGATGGTATTTATGTTAACTATAAAGGAGGACTATAAAGAACCTCAGCCGTGTCTTTAAATGTAAAGGAAAAAGGCTGGTGGTGATTTATATTTAGTCTGTCAAAAACTTCTTCCTGACTTCTTGCAGCCTCTCTATGGTTCTCAGCTGACTGCTTCTCCCTGAACATGTAAAACTGGTCACAAATATATACTTTCAAAAGGATGAGGGAACACGTCAGACAGTGCAGCTACATGGCTCATTTATGCATTTTTAGTAGCTTTGAACAATAGAGCTATATCGCACAGAATAATAAGACCTTGGCTACACTGACAATAAGTTGGTAGGATGCATTCATTGTAGTTTTGGGGCTTTTTTATGGGAAATGTTGACAATAACTAAAATATATATTATCCTTTAAAAGCTCCCCACAGTAGACTGTTTAGTTTCAAAGCTGTGAGCTGTCATGGCTCTGAATGTCATGCCATAGCTGTCAGATGATTACTTTTTTTATTTATTACACATTTAGCGTGACTACAATAATAGCATAATTAATTATGATAAAATTATCTTCATGCATTTTTTAAAAATATATTCTAAAAATGTGATGTTTAATGTTTTGGAACTAGCCCTTTAACTGGCAGTAAACACTACAGGGGTGGATTGTGTTGCTCACGCTGAAAGTGATAAATGTCCTCCCACACTTCTCATGCCTGATCAGCTTCTGGCCAATAACTCATGTTTAATTTAACTCGCTGAGGAACTGATCGGAGAGAAACAAAGAGAACATTTTATTCAGGTAATCAAATGCTGTTTGCACTCTTAACCAAATGCACCACCAGCAGGTGGAGCTACATGTTTGGAGTATTCACTAAAAGTGACCGTCATGGACAGGCCAAGACAAAAAAAAAAGCTTTTACTGAGCTGGCACCTGGATGAAAGAGTGGAGCTCTTTTGCACTAAAAATGCAAGAAGACTGTTGATAATAAACTGCACATTTCTAGTGGAAATCATCACAGACATGAAAACATAATCATGAGTATAAAACTGGCATAAATAGAAAGAAGATTAAGAAAATTAACTGGCAACTATTTTTAATAGAAGTCATTTTGTTGCAAAATGCCAAACATGCCCCAGCAACTTAAATGTGAATATCTGCCTATTTCCTTAAACCTCTATGATAATGACCAGGATATCTTTGAGTTTTGCACTGTTGGCTGCACAAAACAAGTGAACTGAACATGTAAACTTGGCTGTTGGTCAATTATAATGGGAAATTTAAATTATTTTCTGGCATTTCATGGACCAAAGGATTGAGAAAATAATCCCCAGATTAACCAATAATGAAAACAGTTGTTTGCTGCAGCCCTAAAATTAAACTCTGAAGGAGAAATCACCAACAACTCCACAATAGCCAAGCCAAGGAAAAAAGCTTTATCACCTAGGAGACAACTGAGGTTTTACTACTTACTAAGAGCAACACATCACAAACTTCTTATATATATTATACTCAACATAAAAAAGCCAACACTCCCTTAAGCTCAACAGTATAAAGTTAGGAGGTGCACAAAGAAAAAACCTGCAAGTCACTCACAACTCACTACGTTTAAATCTGCTGAATACACTGAAAGGTCAATTTCAATCGGTTGCTGATATGCTAACTTGTTAGACAGATGGGCCATGGGACAGTTTGACACTGAACGCAGCATCACCATCGGCCTGCACAATACCACAAAGGTCATGTTGACAGCGTGCTACAGAACAGATGATAGAGTGATGATAAGGCCTGTTCACACAAGCTGCTACTGTATGACAGGGAATTATGCAACAGAGCACGTTCAGGAGACTATTTGAACGGGGGAGATGGTTCATTTTTTCTCTAGAAACCTGACCAAGTTTGTTATAGAACCAAAACCCTGACAACCCAGAGTTCAGACCAGGAGACAGAGTTGCAGTCTTACACGCTTCTCTGT
>JBBPCS010063591.1:0-17327 GCA_037974645.1 Hollardia meadi
CAGGGCCGACACACTGACCCCCACTGAGGCGGCGTGGGTTTACTCCGGGTGCTCCGGTTTCCCCACATTCCCAATTTGGACACCAAAAAAAAAAAAAGAAAAAATAATGAAATAAACGTTAAAAAAAAAATCTCCAAGTGTAAAATAGTATTTCTCTGTACTTGTCTAGCCGCATTTGTAGTGTACAGCAGATATTTATAAACAAGAAGTATTTAAACATTTCAAGCATTAAAATACAATAAAATAAAATTAGGATTAGGATTAAGCTCGGCATGTGTGCATGTTTGTTGCTGAATTAACCAGGGTTTGGTAGCTCTCTTGAAAATAATGAAGTTTGCAGCAAGTTTCAAGTGTTCAGGTCGCAGACAAAGCTGTCTGAGCAAAGGCTGTTTTACAGAAAGGAATTTTACAGTTGCTCTGGTGGATCTACTCCAGCTCTGTCAAACAGAAGGCATCAGGCCGAGCCGATACTTTGAGTTCTAACTGTGCGTTCGCACCAAACAGTCGTGTCGCGTCTGTCGCCTCTGTTTTGTAGCGGGATCATTTTGTGTTAATTTATGTTTTTGTTCTTCTTTCCAACAATCCCCAACTTTTGGTTTGGTCAAAATTATTCCTAATTCCTTGCATTCGATGTAAAAGTATTCTAGCTTTACATGCCGATTTCCCCTGCTGCTTTTGTTTTGCTTCATTTTGTTATTTTGTTAATTTTTTTTTTTTTTAATCTTTGGGGATAAGCAGTCATTGTTAAGAGGCTTAGAACACAGTTCAGCATGGATAGCCTGACTTTGCTATTGCAGCCAACTCTATAACCTTAATTTGTACTTGCCTTTTACAGAACAGTAGACACATGCTGTTTGTCTTGCGCACAATTTTCTCAGAATATGAAGACCTGGTAAAGTTTAGAGAATGACCCACAGTAGTACTGTGTGTGTTTAAGCCATTTAACTGTGTGTTCACAGTTAAATGGCTTAAATACACACAGTACAGTGGTTTAAAGTCAAAAGCTGAACTTAACAATCGCAAAGTTCACAGACGAGTTTGAGAATGTATCATAAAGAAAGATTTGAGTCAGGTTGATAGATGGTTACTCAGCTTTAGCCTTCATTAATTTCCTTTTTGTGTACACAGTCACAGGATTTATATTAGATTTGAGGGCTTTAATGAAAGGATTAAATCAACTCTTGTCAGGCGCAAGCAAATTAAAGAACTCATTCTCTCACATAAAACGTTGAAATTTAAGATGCATTTCCATGCTTAAATTCTGTATGTTCATTTTGTGGTGGAAAGCAGTGACTGGGGTTTGACATGCACAGTGAGGCACATATCAGGAAGTGGGCACATGGGTCATTCAGTTATTGCACTTTCAGTTTATTGCACTGACATACCGTCACTGTGGTGCTCTCCGAATTATGAAATAGATTATTAGCCCTCTCATCATGTGGGTCTATTTACAAGCCCTGGGATAACCACAAACCACAAGGAGCACCAAATTCCTGAAAACTCAGACTTCAGGGAACTTTGTTGACCCATAAAAGTTCATTTAAGCAATGTCAAAGTAATTAATCAAAATACAACCAATGAGAGACCGAAAAAGACACCAAGCAACATTGATTATTTTAGCAGAGTGAGATGGGACGATTGATGCAGCCGTCATGTTTGTGCGTTATGTACGGAGCTAAAGTCAAAACATGGTTAGCCTAGCTTAGCATAAAGACTGGAGGCAGGTAGAAACAGCTAACCGTTTCGCTTTCTAATGAAACAAATCGGATAAAACATTAATTTGTGAACTTCAGAGGTGCTGCTAGGTGTAGCCTATTATTATTAAATGTGTTTATGCTAAAATAGGCTAAATGCTAACTTTATCTACAGTAAATCCAAGGTAAAAGTCAGTATCAACACTTTAGTTGGGAAGAGGAGTACAAAACCATCGTGATAGTGAAAGCGATGGAGTCATGAAAAGGCAAAGAAATAATAATGAATAGCACTCACCTTGCTGGCTCCTGGCAGTAGGTGCAATTTGACATAAGGGTCAGACAGCCCATTGTAGTCCATCGGCTTGAGCCCCTGTAATTAAACGCAGACAAGTCATCATGAATCATGGAGATAAAAAAAATATCTTTTAAGACATACTGTATGTAACAATGTTTAAAGAAAGTCTGAACACTCGCTGCGAACTACGGTCAGTCAGTCACCAAAAATGTTACAATTCATCCACAAATATCCAAAACAAATGTAACTAAAAATCTGCCAGTTTCATCTTGTACGCAAAGATTTGTTCTGAGAGTGACACAAAAAGAAAACTCATACAGTGTCCGAGATAGAAGATGTGCATCCTCTGGAGATTATAATGCGCTCACTAAATTGGGATTTGCATGGAAATTCTGATGTGATGCAACAAGAAATGCAATGGGGTTCATCATCTGGAGACCATGAACATCAACATCAAAGTTAATTAAAAAACGTTTTGAACACATTGACTCGCACAGTAGTTTTCAAGATATGTTGTTATTAACTAAGGTTAGGTCAAAGGGACATTGTTCCATGAAACAAAAGGTCATGGGGTCATCACAAACATGACAAATCATCTTCAGGAGAACTTGAATATGATTTTTCTGCATTTCGGCTTTATTCAGAGAGAGACAGCAAAGTCAGGGTAAAGAGGAGATGACATGCAGCAAAGGACCCTGAGTGACTGATGACCCAGCTAACATCACTATCCTTAGGAAAAAACTACAAAAAAAGAACTCACAGACCCTCAGAAATGAGGGTGAAATTGATCTGCCTAGTCATCATATAAATCAGGCCTATCCAATTGGCGGCCCAGAGGCAACCTCCTAGTGGTCCAACATACATAAATCTGAAATATGACAAAATATGTAAACTAGATAGGGTATATGTCTCACATACATACAGTATGCTTAAAGATGTCATGTACATATAAATCACTGTTCATTTCTTTGGTTTTCAATAACTGGCCCAATTTTAAGTTTATGTTTCCACACAAGTTGGGTTTTGTTTTAGGCTGGATTTTTGGATCTGGATATGACTATCACTAAAAAAAAAAAAAAGAAGCCCCAGGTGTGAAATCCATAGGTGACGTCTACACTCCCTAATCCAAGATGGCAGTAACACCTCTCTACCTTATTCTCTGGAAATTACAGTTCACTTTTTGCAAGCTGTTCGGATTACACATTTCGATTTCGGTGCTTGTTTTAGGAAGCTGTTCTTGATCCTGTACTGCGTTTTAACTGAATATTGTGCTTCAGTTGTAGTGTTTGACAATTGTATGTGTATGTTTGTATTGTGTCTAATGTTGTAGCAATGTTTAATGTTTCCCTCTTCGCCTGGTCAGTCTTGAAAAAGAGATTTTAATCTCAATGAGGCTTTTATCTGGTTAAATAAAGCAAAAGTAAAGTAGAATCTTTTTTCCCAGTTTTCCCCCTAGATGCACTTGACACTCCTTATTTCCTCTATGAATCACTACATCACATCTTTGTCATTGATGTGTATGAGACATTCAGTACCACCTCAGCTGGAAAGGCCCTCCACATCACCCTGAAAAAACAAAAAAAACAAAAAAACGAGGGACCTGACCAAAAAAAAAGAGGCTTTTACATTCTTTTGAAAAGCAAATCAATGAGACTCTGAGAGGGAACAGAATATAAAGGTCACTCATACAATGACCAAATAAAACAACACCATGTGGGCGCCCACAGAGCAAAGATGAGTGAAAGGGCCTGAAGGGGTTTTCGAGAGTGAAACGCAGAGGGAATAAATAGAAGAACTGAAACGAACTGCAACCAGCAAACCTCAGTCAACAATATCTGCCCGTAAAGCAGACGGAGCACTTCTGAGTTTCCTTTTGCCTCATGTCGTGTTGAGATCATTGAGGCTGCCTTCATTCGTGTTGCTTGCAGCGTTATGGGAATATGTTAAAGGGCTTTTCATAAGCCCAATGTTGTGGTATTGAGTTTATAGTTTGTTATTTCCTGTTTTTTTTGTAGGTTCTTTCCTTTTTTTGTCATGTTTTGCTTCACACTTCCTGTCTTTGTTCTTTTCCCGCCACTTTTGATTGTCTGCCCCACCCTCATTAGTTTCTCCTGTGTCTTGTCAACCTGCCCTTCCTTGTATATTTAAGTCGGTGTGCTCCCCTCTGTCTTCAGTTCGTCGTGGTACCATGTGCCTTTGTTCTGGCGTTTTTGAGTGTTTGCTTTGCTTGCCGTTTCTTGGACTTTACCCGTTCTTTGGATTTTGCCCTCTGACTGCTTTACTGGCTTTGACCTGTGCCTGCCTCCAAGCCCTGTAAGCCTTGTGTCTTTGTGTTGAATAAATTTCTCTACACAGCACCAGCTCTGCCTCCGGTGTCTGCATCTGGGTCCTCCAGTTGTAGTGATACCAGCACAGGTGTAAGACCCAAGTGATTGGGTCGATCGGACGGCGATTTTATTCAAATTTTACATATTAAACATTGGTTAGGATAATAGCCAGAATATAGAATGGTGAAGTAGAGAAAAAATGCACCACTTAACTATCCGCCGCACGAAAGTGATGAAGTACTGTGTAGTAACGTTACTGTACTAGCTAGCTAACGTTAGCATAATCAATCAAGAGCTGCATAGAATCATTACAGAACGTTGACATTAATGTTAGCGAAAATTAAAAAATACAAATTTATGTTCTTTGCATAGGTCATCATCTGGCATGTGATGAGCAACAAAATGCCGACTACAGGTCACACTGAGGGTCAAAATTACCTGAGCTCCAGATTAGTTGGCCAAATGTTGCACACATAATTCTTAACAAACCTGTCCGGTACTCACAGTCAATTAACAGCTATCATAATGTTGAATGAACTCAGAACGGAGAAAGGACGGTAACGTTGTAGATGTGAACTGTGTCTTTATGGCCAACAGGGGGCAGTGTCCTGTTACAGCAGGACTACTTTACAAAGCTACAAATATCAAAATAAAGGAGCTAGTATTACACTGTAGGTGCAGACAGCAGGAGTGAGGCTAAAGTGGCTAAAGCTCATCTGAGAAAAACAGGACAACATTTAACACAACAGACTAATAGTAAAACCATTATGAGAAAATATAAAATACACAAAATAACATAAATATGTATAAGAGACAGTACGTATATAAGATATACTTAAAAGTGCGAGAGCTATCCAATTCAAAACATCAACAATACGAAAAATGCCATGAATAAATACAAAATCAACCATAAACTCAAAAATTAAACGTTGAGGGAGGAAAGTACTTCTTTAAAAGCACTCAGATTTAAAACTGCGTTATCTGAACGTCCTCGAGTCGCCTTTCGCTGAACCAACTTGATGAATTTAACAGAGATGGGAGAGAGTGGCTCATAATGTTAGAAGCAGTCTAAACTATTTTCTCTAATACGTTTCACACTCCTGAACCAAACTGTGATAAAGGAAGTTTCACAGCAGAGGTGTAGAAACTGGACTGACCCTCAGGAGTCTATTGTGTCCGTTTTTCAATACTTTTGATTTTGCCTTCACATACCTCATTAAATAATGTTTACCATGCCAATGTTTGGTATCTTCTTTTTCAGCACAATATTAGCTGTATGATCTGACAAATATTTCTTTTCACTTTGACATACTGTATCATCATATTGGACCCAAAAGCACACACACACATATATATATATATATATATATATATATAAACTTTATACCATCTTCTTCTTTTGATTTGGACACCAATTCTCTGTTCTTGCAGGTTGAATAGATTCAAGATTTAAGAGAAATCACAAGCCATGAAGCTGCTGCGTCCAGAAACAGGCTCTAATATTGGCTTGAAATTAGATATCCGCAATTCTGTGGATGTGTTTCCTCAAACAAGAAAAAAAACAGTGCTTGTAAACTATTCTCCCTGCAGTATTTTAGTACAGAAAAAGAGAGAGATGTGGCCCTGACTGTATGCAAGTCGCTTTTTATGGCTGCACTGAATGACATTCTGCAGTACCATCAGCGAGAAATTGTTATCTGTGCCTCTTCTACGATTGATTTCACCCTGTGTGATTGCTTCGCACCGGTGCACGTCTTCATTCTCAGTGGCAGCACAACAGACCCATGAATGCAACATGCAATATATTACAATTTGTCTTACCATGTTGACTTTTCTCTAATCATACTCTAATCTTCAGAGAGAGCTTCAGGAGGAGCTTCTGGTGATGTTTCCCAGGCCTACAGTGCTTCTGTTGTGGCAACAAGTTAATGTCATTAATAATAGATAAGTCATCATCATTGTTGTTGGAGAAAGAGGTAGTGTTGCAATATTTACCACCTCTGCTGCGTCCACAAGTAACAGATCAATCTCTCGCACTGAATCCTAATTTGTCCAGTATGGTTAACTATGTTTGTGCTGGATAACTGAGGCAAAGTAATGATTATAAGGTTATTAATGATGGCGAATAAGACATGAAATAATAAAAGCAAATGGCGCTCGCTTATCTTTGGCCTTAAAAGTGTAACTGCACCGTGAATGTATCATAGAACTGGATACCATGAGAGCGCTCAGCCTTTGTCCAGTTTCACCCAGTGGCCCAAAAAGCATTTTCCCCATAGACCACCATTATAAAAGAGACGTATGTAAAACTGTTGACAGGACACCTCAAACTGTAAACAAGGTCAATTATGACTCTTTCTATTATGAACTTTTGATCCATGTAGGTTTTATATTTGTTAAACTTTCATTGAGCCGAGAAAAGTGGCTTCAGAATCTCTGACGTCATCGCAATGTAAAGTCTATGGGCTGATCGGGAACTCGTGGGCGGGGCCAGCGGGTGAAACACTACTGTGCACGTTCAGTGGGCCGCATAACCAGGAAGTAAACCAGGAAATAAACCAGGAAGCTAGAAAACTTTTTTGGCATATGAGGCAGGCGAGCAATTCTCATTGGGTTGAATAGGCGCCATCTTTGCGTCCAGTTCTTTTAAATGTATAAACTCCACCCCCAAATTCAGTTAGCTCCTTCCCTCTTGGCAGATTTTAAAAAATGCAGCAGAGACTACACAATGAGTAAAGGATGGAGCTGCCGATTAACATAAGCAGGATTTAGCTTACTTCCCCTGGTTAATAGTTGTGAAGATGCCCCTAAATCTGTATATAATTTAATCTAAATGAAATCTGCAGAAAGTTTTCTACATTGTGCAAATGTCATTTTCTGTCTACGTTCCCGTCACTTTAGCTTTTCATGATAACAACTCAGTCAAGTTGAAATGCGTCACATTTCTCATCTGCCTCCATGCAATAACTACGCTATGCATACTTATAACACAATATGTAGAGTTTAAATACTGTGCACTTAAATGTTACAACTACTACTAAATACCCATTTACATTGGTATTCTGCTGATGAATGTGGTTTGAGCTCTACTATGAGCACTCATACTGTTCAATACCACATAGACGAAGACACACAGTAAAATATAACATCCTGAATAATGCATGAATATTAGTCCACAGAATAAAGAGTAAGGCTTAGAAAGCCTGCGGCTTCATGATCTTGCAATACAAAGACTGAATTTCTCATCTGCCAAATAATAAAGATTTCACATCACTGAGAGCAGCCATCATGCAATAAATTAAAAAAAAGAAAATAATTATGAGCCTGATCCCATTATTCTAATTGTTCTCTGTCTTTATGGTTCTTTCTTTAATGGACCAAAAAGGGGAAAAAAGAAAACAAATATGACGCGTATTCGCCCACAATTATCAGGCTTAATAGAGGAGCTCGGCTCAAAGCCCGGCACTCAGCAGGAATTACTGGCAGCAAAATGACACACTCGACTGTGTCTCTAATAAGGCAACAAGACTGCTTCAGATCCTGTCTGCACAAAACAGAAGCACGGTGACACTCATTTCTTTAGCCGACTCTCGTAAACATGCACATCTGGATACACCTTGTCAGATAGAGTTCACATCTCAAGGAAGAACACCGAAGACAGAAGAGACCAAAAACAAATCAGTTTAGCAGGAAACAGTAACAGGATAACAGGTCCTTTCTCTGGGTCTGATTTCATTTCACAGAGACAGCTGTGTCGACATACAGCAAGATATCATTTCAACAGGATTTAGGTTGTTATTAGATACGACAACTCCTGAACAGGGTTCCAGGGTTTGACTTTAGCATTTGAAAAATGCTGTAAAACAACGTGATCACAGAGATACTTGGGGACCTTTTGTACAATTTTGTACAAAATCTGCCAGTAGAAATGAGTGTCATATTGTTATTTTAGCATAAAAGATGCTGTACTGAGAGAACAAGAAAGTAATGACAGATGTAGGCCTACTGAATCTATTTCAACAAAGGAAAAAACAAAATCCTTCGTGGCCATTAGAGTACAGATTTCTGAGTTTATGAGTCAAGTCAAGTTTATTTATACAACTCTAATTCACAACAAAGATTATGGTAGGCCTAGACCATCATCTTTAATTTACAGAGACCCAACAGAGACTGCTTTTAGCAGGAGCAGACCCAGGCACCTGAATGCACCATGAAGTTATTATTAAGGAGAAGCTAACTTTGAATGGCGATTTTATTCATTTACATTTCATTTCAAGTAAAGTCAATGTGCTTTTCATTGAAAGACAAATGAAAAACACAGGCAGAATGAGAACATGTAGCGTGAACAACATAAAACATAGACAGACAAAGGTCTTTGTAACATGTAACAATGTTGAAGGGTCTATATTGAACCGAAACCATGATGTTTGGTGTGAACAAACTGCGACCGAAAAGTTTAAATAATTATTGTAAAAACAGGTGGATCAAACCCACTGAGCCAGGCCACCATGCTTGGGCTCTGTGAGTCTTTATAATGGATTCTTTCAAGGCTTTCCCACGTGCCTTGCGCGTGGACCTTTTTTGCCGTACAAAGCGATGCAGGGTTTACGAGATGCACCTGAACGCACCATGAAGTCCCTCTCGTTGTGCGTGTCCAACTCAGACAGCAGAGAGGACAGGAGCAGCATTAGAGACTCTCAGCATATTGTGGTACAAACATGTACCTGCTCGTGTGATGGATAGATCGGACCCTGCTGGTGCATAATCAGTGCGATGACGCATCTTCCTCAGGGTTGGTTGGGGCAGATTTGAAGAGTGTGAGAGACGGTGTTTTGGAAAAATGTATGATGTTGATGAGGCGTGACAATCTTTAAAGTCGATGTTTTGATACGTTTTGTGGCGAACAAAACAAAAAAGGGCACCAGCACACAAAAAGTCTTGATGCATTTACGGTGAAACAGTTACAAATCGTGATTTAGATTGAAATAGTTTTAGTTTATGATTCAGATTTAAATATAACTGCTACACCTCTTCATAATAAAATCACACAGGGGAACTGTTATAGTTTTCCCAATCGTTTAAACACGTCTCCTCAGGCTAAAGCTCAGCTCAAACAGTACAGTGCAAAATGAAACACAGCACTCAAAACCTTTTTCCACCAACAGCTATCATTCCAACATCTCTTACAGAGCATCCATTTAAACACTGCTGTGATAAAAACACTCCCATCAAAATACAGTTTACATATGTTTTATGCTATTCAAATGTATACAACTGAGTAGAAATTGTTTCCCTTTTCTCCTTTTTAATAAATGTTTCTGGGGGATCTATTTGGAATTGAAAAGTTGAAATTTTATGGTGCATGCAGTTCAAAGACGCCTGCGGTATTGTACTGTAATATGATGCTGTGAGTATATCACATAAATATTGCATTGACACAATCATTGTATCAGAATACTGTACTCCAGTGAGCTTATTTGAGGTAAAACTAACAACCCAGCTTCCCAGAGTGCGGCAACCCGTTCTCAACCATTTGTCATGCACCCCTCGCGTCTCATCTAGATGTGCAAGGTGCCCTTTGGCGTTGCCAGGCAACACGCTAAACCTTCCCTGATGCACAACAGGCCCTTTGGCGTCCATGGGCGATGCACTAAACCTCCTTAGTGCCTCTGGGCGATGTGCAAAGGCTCGCGACCTGCGCTTCTTCTCCTGACGCACAGGGTCTATGTTACTTTGGTTAAGTTTAGGCACAAAACCTACTTGGTTGGGTTCAGGAAATGACTGGTGACGCTTGGTTTCATACTAGACACGAACTCCGGTCTCCTGGGTGAAAGTAGTGTGTGAGACCTTCCACTCAACCCCGACCTCCACCCCCACTTGCTTTCGGAAAGTACGTCGCGTTACGTCATCTGTTCCAAGTCGTCCGATACTGACGTGGACGGCTTTACATTGCAGGTACATTAAACTCTTGTGCGTCTGGATGAGACGCGAGGGGCCGTGACAAAACGTCGATATCTGATGAGTTGGAGACGAGATGCTGGAGAAATATTGCTCCCCTTCCTCTCTCTCCTCCTCTTCCTCTCTGTTCTCCATGCTGCTCCATTATACCCCAACACAGTAAAAGTCCCCTGAGGCTTCCTTTATGCTCTGACAGGTGATTGAAGTGTTTTGCCAAGTGAGAAGCGAGTGCGTTAAATGGTGTGTTTTGTGTTTAGAGTTTTGCCAAAATGTGATTTAGTATTTCTGTTTGAGTGAAAGCTGTGGACGTAGAGTTAGAGCTCAGAGTTCAGCAGTCTGGAGTTTTGTTTTTTATACATTAACTTTTCAGAATTGTGTGCTTAGTTCCAGTTTTTGTGTGTTACTATTTGACCTTTCCGTGGCACATAGAGGCCAACTAATTTTCTAGCATGCAGGACAGACTCTAAGGGCACTTTATCATGTTTTATTTATGATAGGGGCATCCAGGAGGGCACCTCTGCTGTGTTTCTTCTGAACATGGGGGTAACCCGACAGCCCAGAGCCCACCAGGGTCTCAGGAACACATAAATACAGTAACAGGTGTTTGAGTTAATGCTGCGGCAACACAACAGCAAACTTTAGGAGCTGTTATGAAGCAAGATGGTCTGAATCTGCAAATTATGAGGATATGTGTGAAAAGTACATTAGCTAACAAATAAAATAATCCTACTTTAAATAATTTATGTCTTTATTTAATGAATTCTCGTTATGTTCAGTAAATGAGGTGTATGTTTCGTGAATGCCACTTTATATACATCCATATCTGTCCAGATAATTTCGGATGAAACCCTAAAATCATGTTTAGTTTTCTTGATAGAAACCCTGATACATTGATAGATGATCATAAATTGATGTCCAAAAAACCACAAATTTTCAGGGGAGTTTTAAATAGATTTAAAATGTTTAACCTGAAAACCATGCAGAGGAGGTGAAGGTGTGTTTTTCAGCCCTGAGTCATGCCTGCAGGTTTCCTCTCCGTCACCAAACAGCTTCCATTCATAATGTAAGAGTATAACGCCTGAGAGGCAGAACCGGGGGCGAAAAAGGCCACTGACTAAACTCTGAATTTCTCCTTGCTTTCGAGCTAATTAGAGCTCATCAATATTTTGGTCAACTCTCTTCTCTCGTCTAGATTTTGGCAGCTGGACAGTCAGAGGACGACGTTCAGAGAGACTTCTCTGCTAGCTGAAGACACTCTGTAGTTTCTTCTACTGCAGTCACTGGTGAATATTATTCAGTTATAAAACAGCCGTCGCCTGCAAACGTTTAAATGTTTTACAGATTACTGGATGAGAAATCTTTCTGTGGTCAATATATTATATTTATAATTACTTTGCAAACTTCATTTAGGTGAAGGCGAAAGACAACATGGAATTACCAAATCGGATAAAACATCTGAATAAACAAAAACACAAAACTGACAAATGAAATTAATATCTTCTACTTTGAACAATAATTTGTGTCTGATGTGGTTTTTTCCACCAAAAAAAGTTCAATTATCTTTTTGAAAATCCTTAAAATGACGACTCGTCCCTCATTTCACATTCCAGGATATATAAATGTAGAATTGTTTTTCATTTTTCTAGTTTCCCTCCTGGCTACCCCGTTGAATATTGCCTGGCTCCACGTAATGGATTCTGGATTATGTTCAGAGACCACGTTTACTGAATGAAACACTAATTTTATGTGCCACACTGGAGCTGCAGGGAGGATAGAGGGCATTAAAAGGTGCAGGACTCTGACACCAGAACCCACGGTTGGAGTCCAGACTCGGGCTGGTTTATAGGCAACAAAAGCACTTCTGTAAAATGTTCCAGTAAAACAAATTAAAACGTTGTCAGTTAATATTTTACTGATCTGTATCAACATTTTTGCAACTTGCTACACACCCAAATTAACAACATATCCTCATTCTGTTGATAGAAAACCTAATTGGTCTGCATTATGTTTCCCTTGTAAACTCATTTGCTGTTGGAAATTAGTTGTAGAGAAAATGAGAATATTGCATTTAGTGAATCTCAAGCATTCAACTGCAGGAACAAGAAGAAAAACATATGTTGAGTTGACTTAATTGTATCAGAAATATATACTGTAGCACAATGGGAGACTATGTATTTTCATGTCCCCATGTTTTTTTTTTATGATGATCATTAAATGCGCATTTGAGTATCGCCTGAGGCCACTGTTTGTTTGCATCTGGTGAAAGTGCTGGTAAAATGATGACTGCACAGTCAGACATCAAAATGAAAAATGAGCCATCAAAATATGCTTTTATGGCCAAGTCGTGAGTCGCCAGAGGGTTGAACGGTGCTAAAGGAATGTATATTTTATTTTAAAGTTTGCCATTGTCTCTGTCTTTAAGGGGGAACCTTTTATTGTGTAGCACAGTACACTGTACCTCATCAACATGAAGTTGGAGGCTACTATTTTATATATATTGTATATTTAGTTCATATTAATGCATTACATACTGGGTAGGCAAGCAAATAAATACAACCTTATTATAAATAATTTCAATCTATGGAGGACCATAGATCCTCTAAAAAAAAGGAAAAAAGAAAAAAGAAATTGAAAATAAATAAATAAATTACCCAATAAATAAATTAATATGACATTAAATGCACCAAAAATAATATTAAAAATAAATGTAGGCATTAATTTATAAAATGTGACATAAATTGGTTAATGTGATTTAAATGTGACATAAATTGGTAAAACAGGAAGAGTACAAGCAGGAAGCAACGCATCGCCACCGGTGTTGGGGAGCAAGGCTTTAGAGCAAGACGTTACTTTTAAGGTCATTTCTCATGTCATTTAACGCCGTTCGCATTTTATGAGTTTTAAATATGCAGGAAACGACAACATCAGGTGTTATCTCACAATTGTTGTCTTAGTCATTAGTTACTTATGGTCGTAGTTTGGTTAAGATTAGGCATAAAAACAACTTGGTTAGGTTTATGAAAAACAATACATCATGGTTTGGGTTAAAATCAGTTTTCAAAACATCACGTAACTTAACTTACGGACAAGAATACAGACGCGAACTCTGGTCTGCTTGTTTGACCCATCCACCACCCCAACCTCCTCCATCTCTCCATCCTTTATTAATTAATTAACACCTCAAAATTCATGAGAAAAATTAATGCGGATGGCGTTAAATGACACGCCAAAAAAAAGCATACAGAAATAAATAAGTAGGGGAAAGAATGTAAAGGGAAAATAATACATAAATAAATACATAAGTGAATAAGAAGCAAATGAAAACAGAAATACCAATCTATGTGACATTTTATTAATTAATTAATTTTTATATATATTTGGTGCATTTAATAGCATGTTAATTTATTTATTGGGTAATTAATTAATTTCTTTATTTATTTTAGATTTTGGCAGTTTCGGTCCTCCATATGCTGCCACGACGAGGCCTGCAAAAATTCCAAAACAAAGCCGAGCTGAGAGGGATTCTGCTGTCTACAGCGTCTTTTGAAAAATAAGGCGATACAACACAGTCAACAATCACTTTGCAACCCCAATCTGTGCGCCAGCCGTGACCCTTTCTCCTCAATCTGGTTTCTTATTTTCTCCTTCCTTTTCCCAGCAGCAGCCTGCGTGAACTAACCACGTAATATATTCAGCTATATATAACATGCTTGATCTGAAATTCAAACACTTTGATCTGTTGTGCAAAAAGAAAGAAAGAATATAAACCAGCTTGAGGTTTAACATCTTCGAAAATTATAACTCCTGAACCTCCTTGTTCATCGATTTTCATTTTCTACTATTATATAATCCTCTGGGTGTTGAAATGTTGCATTTTTTGCTGATATTCAGCTGCACTTCTTGACCGTGTTTTCCACACAAGAAGTTATTGAGACGCCACCATGGGAGTTGATTGGAGAGGTTTGTGTGCCGTCCTCATCTACCTCTATTGTTGCCTTCAGGAAACACCTGATCTGTCATTTGAGCGGACTTGGATTGGGATGAACAAACTGCTGCGTCACGCTGCTGATTGCGCGAGCACGCTCTGAATACTCGGTTGATCATAATTACCGAGGGCTGGAGGAAAAATGACCACTGTGAAAGGCAGATGGGTGACATGCATCAGTGTGTTCACACATCAGCCATCTCACACTCATTCATTAGAGCTCGCTTGAAGAACAGCCTTTAAATGCTGTGAAATGAAGCCGAGCTCTCTTTGTTTTAGGAACTGTGAGCTTCCTGGACGTCTTTCAGAGGACGTGAGGGGGCAGCGGGGCTTGGCATGAGTGCTGGTGTCGAGTTTGGAGCTGAAAACATCATAAGAAATAGAGAAAGAGTACATACGCAACCAAATACTGAAATTAGAATAAACCACAAGTGCAGAACCCAACTTATGAAAAACATGAAATTCTTTATATATAAATTATGAAATATTAAAATACACTTTTTGCATGTCAAATTTTAAAAAAAAAGTTTATGAATTTCTTTACTTCCTCAAAGAGTGAAGGACAGTGAAAGAAGAGATCTGTGGCTTCAGGTCGTCCACAGAGAGGATGAAACTGTGGGATCTGGACAGTCAATGTGGCAAACATTTCATCACAGGTGAGTTCATGATGTTACTGGGTGACATGTTTGAGCCTTTAGATCAAAGTGAATGAAGAAACAGTCTTAGTGATGGTGTAACTACAGTTTTAACAGTGAAATATGGCCCTACCATAAAACACCTGCTTTCAGAATGGAGTTTGGTTTAACAGTGTGTCCACTTGAAAGGAGCAGAGCGTATTTTAACGTTAATAATTCACATAAATTGAGCTGACCTTGCTTCTAACAATGAACCTTGTTAACAGCGTAAAGTAACTCAGGAAGTGGAGCTGAAACCGACCTGTTTTCTTCTTCTGTTGACTCCGGGGGAGGTTTCACACCTGTAATTTTGGTTCGGATCAAACTGAAAAAGTCTGAACCAAACGGGTTAGGTGTGAAAGCACCCTTAGTCCTTTATTTATTTATTTATTTTAAATAATCCCTTTATTGTACCCTTGGGGAAATATATTTTTTCACACACTTTTTACATAGACACCCAGAAACCTATCATGCAACTAATGAGGAGAGAGAAATGCTACCGGTCCATGTCGACTGATCCATGCTGGACTTGAACCGGCCTCCCTCCGGTCCCCAATCCAAGTCCTTATTGACTGAGCTGCTGCCGCCTCCAAATAAAGCAGTTCAGATAAACTGACTACATGTGTTTCTTGCTCCATTGACCATCATTGTAGAGATGCTGCCGTGTTTAAAACAATGTAATCATGACTGATAGAAATGACGTCCAAAACTGTGAAAATATGGCCCAAATTTTAAAATGATCTTTATTCTGCGACAGTTAATGCACCATGATATTATCTGTGGACTTTACAAGTATTTCAGTAGAACTTTATACTTTATAGCTGGCAGCAACATTCTGTATATTATGACAGAGATGACGACGGTGCTTCTGTCCCAAGTGAGAGGAGTGCCCATGCAAGAGGCCACTGATTCCATCTTTGATAATGATGATTCAGTACGCTCAGTTCAGCTGTAGGATACGGTATTAAAGATTCATTAGGATTCTTGTACTGCACTGACATAGACAACAAAGACATTTATTGGTCCTTATTTTATGTTAAAGATCCGTATCCTGACAATCACTGCGTTAAATGTACGCCTTGCAAGAAAGCCACGGCACTACAACTGTACGTGTTCAGTTATTGTTCAAACAGTTTATCCCCGTGCTCGTCTTCTGCTTTCCTTCCATAACATGATTTCCTTACAAAGATCCATAAGGTTTCATCTGTATGAAGCCTTCGGGCAAATTGTTTATTTTGACCCAATACTGTTCACGCATATTGTCCCACATGGCTTTCATGTTTCTTGTTTTCCACAGTGCTACCAGCCTCTTCATCAGCCAGGCCATACGTCTTCATTACCATATCTGACTGGCCTGGTAGCGCGCAGGTGGAGGAAGCATCAATCAGCAGGAGCAGCAGATAACAGGACGGATGAAACGGGTCATCGATCTCATCCAGAGGGTGCTGACACACAGTCATGTTAAAGAACGGGGTTACTGCTCGAGGGGCCACCTGGGATCACTGGAGGTGCTCGGGTCAAGGCTACTCGAGGCGGCCCCGGAGTGATGGAAGGAGGCAATATGGAGAGTCGGCAGATGGGTCCCATTCAACACCAATGAATGTCAAAACGCTGATGACAGAGGGGCTTAAAGAGGAGCGGGGTGGATGTGGGGGGTTGTGTCGCAGGGTCACGCTGGGACACATTTGTTTCAATGCCAGTTATGTCATTGATAAAGTGTCATCGATTCGGTGGAAAAACACGGCAGAGAGGCTGATTTATGATTCTTATCGACACTAGCACTTAAATATTTATTGGGAGGTAAGTCGCTTGCAATTCCACTGCATGCATTTCAAATTCTAATGAGTAAGCAGCTACAAGACATAGTGTTAAGGAGAGATATTTCTATAATCTACATTGCAGAACAAAGCTGCAACACTAAAAGACAGCAGTAGTGTGTAGTCGAGCTGCCACTTGCATTAACATTTAGACACCTTTCTCTACAGCGGCCTATAAAAGACTCTCATTAACAAAGTGTCGCCGCTCTATGTCCAGCCAGACCCCTTCCACTCGTCCGTTTCTGTCCCCTAAAATGTCTGACCTGGACTGTACCCACTTGTATCTGTCCAAAGATTGTCACTAGAAAAGTGTTTTCACATTCCTCGACTGAACGGGGAGATGAGATTCAAACCGGGCGAGTTAGATTTGGTACGTCACAAATACGAAAGTCGATCGCTGTCTAATTTAAATAGTATGACTGCCAATGAGCCAGTTCCCAGGAAAACGTGGTCGGCTGTCAAGATGTGAACACACTGTGACATCGTAGTAGATATTATTATACGTTTCACAACCGCTAACGCTGTGTCAGCCACTGCCAGCTACAAGCTAACAAGCTAACAAACGACATAAAGAAAA
>JBBPCS010063620.1:0-17323 GCA_037974645.1 Hollardia meadi
ACTATATTGCTACCTAGTTGGTGAGACACAATGCTGGAAAGTAAATAAACCCCATCTTTTATCTTAGGAATCATTGGCAACTTTCTTTCAATATAAATATTGGCCGATATATTGGTTTCGAAAATTTTTTACTCCCTGATATCGGTATCTGCATCAGCCCCCAAAAATCCATATTGGTCGAGCTCCATTACGGTTATCGTCACAGCCCTACCAACACATTATACCTCCGTCCTCTACTGTTGGCCACTGAGCAGCTACAGTGGGGTATAATTTAAATACCTTGCTCAAGGGTTTATCGACACTCAGCTGTGGGAAGATTATTCACTCACTTTTCCTCACGCACTTTTTTTTTACTGGTTGAGAAATAAAAAACTGCCAAGGATACTTTTAGATAACATCACATATAAAATATTATAAATGTACTAAAAATGGCAATATTACATCAACAAATCAGGACGAATAAATCACGTTTTGGGCACCACAAAGCTTTAAGTCGACATGCAGACTTCTCTTGCAAGCTGTGGATCACATTGCGGGCTTTGAAAGAGAAGAACAAAAGGTGGCAGTGGCCAGATGGCAAGGTTCAGGTCAGTTATAACAAAGACCCTGTTGTGTGCGCAGTCGACACTATACCTCCAAGAGCCTTCATCCCTGAGTGCTCCGGAGATAAACACTGCCTCCAGAGGCTAGCTGGGAAGATACCGACCACATTAACCAAGGAAGGAGAAAATGAGGGCCAGCGTGAAACTCTATCAACTGGAAACTCCAAACAAACCCACAGGCATGAATTAGACAGAAGAGGGGAGGACAATGTACGAAGGAGCTCAAGATCTAAGATATGGGACACGCATGAGAAGCTATAAATTCAGGAGACCGGGGTTGGTGATTGAAAAAGACATCATGTAAGTGATGAAGCCCAATGCTAAAATCTCCATGGATTTGATGAGCAGTTTAGTTTGTCAGCTGACAGGTTAAATAAAAGGATATTAAAGAATATTATACTGCTCCTGTCTTCACTAAGGTTAATCATTACCACCATAAGAGTATAGTGCCAACCGGCAGGCTTCAGAAGACTGTACGAAACAGCCTGAAACATGTTTTCATGTAAACGAAGGTTCAGCACGTAAAAATATAAAGCAGCTACTTCACAATCCGTCAACAATAACAGATTCAATAAAAATGGATGAGTGACCGGACTTTGCCCCACTATGTTGACATGAAAATTATAGCATGCTTGATAAATCCAAAGTTAGAATAGGGAGCGCTTTAAGTGCTGGTTTAAATGCTTGTAAGACTTAGCAAGACGGACTCTAATGCAGTGCATATGCTTTCAGGTTTTATTTCAGTAAAGAGTAGCTCTGGATATCAACTGTACCTTTTTAAAAAAGTAAAAACCTGAAGGACAATACACTTTCATAGTACACTAGTTTTTATTTAAAATACAAATGTTTTAAAGTCCAAACAATATTTTAAAACAAATGAAAACATGTTATAATTTGGGCTTTTTTCAAGAAAATTTAATTTTGACTGAATCCTCAAATAGCCACCCGATGATTTAATAACATCCACTCTAACAACAGGCATTAGGTTAACAATTTCAACAGGAAATCACCTGACAGACCATCCCATCTTACAGTTAGCTCTCAGAGCTGCAGGGAACTTAAGAGTTGTTTTACTTTAATTCTTTATTCCAGTTATAAAGTCTGCAGGATCGAGGTGTAAGAGCGGGAGCATAATTTGAGTTTCCCTACAGTTTTAACGTCAATCAGCCAACTTAGAGGTGTGGTAAGCATTTATATCTTCCTGAAGAGACAATCAGGAAGATAATCCAAAAAAGGAAGTAAGAAAACACTACATACAAAACTTGGAACATCTAAAAACGTGCAACACAGAGACAAACATTGGCAGCAGACCAAAACATCAGCTCTGTGTGGAGCGATGAGACTGGATATGCTATATTTGAATCAAATTTTCAACATGGTTCTCCATTTTGACTGACGTATAACAGCAGTGGATGGAAACATGCATCAATTTTCATCTTCTTTTGGAGATTTTCAGAAAATACAGTTAAAATTTGTGTTATATTTGGTTGGAAACTTGACTAGTGAGGCTTTTTCTCTGCCAGCCACATGCCTTTCTTTCCAAAGGAAAGGTTAGGCATAGCCTAGCTTTAGTGCAAGTCTCAACAGAAAACCATCAGAAGTCTCTTTACTTCCAGCTATTAAAGAAGTATCAAAGTGTTTTAATTAAAAGGCAAACGCAATCATAATGTAAGATGAAGTTATGATGACGTAGGATGTTATCTGATAAATCAAACATACACCAACTTAGCTTTAACAGTTGGTTGCAAAACTAGCCACTCTGAAAGTATCTTACAGCTAGAAGAAAAAAAAACACACATTAAGTTAAAATCTCTGTGGTTTTCTTTGACTCACTTCAAAGAAACCATACAACAGTTTCCTTCTTTTATTCATTTAAGTGCCCCAAGGGCAGACCAGGGTGAAGGCAAGGGTGAGGAAACTGAGCACGACTGTCTCTTGCTTAAAGAAGCTCCTTAGTTCACTCAACAAATATCAAATGGTTTACTGAAAAAATGATTAGCTGTTTGAGGCGGGCTTGCTTCATCTTGAGCAGACTAACGGGTCATTTAAGAGCTCCCACGCACACCACCTTATTCATCTATTTTTGGATGCCGTTTTACGTGGGCAGCTTTGTGAGTACAGCAGCAGCATGAAAGCTCGAGCTGTGTGCGAAAGGTCAATTTTTTTATTTTTTTTTTAAGTTTAGAAAGGGGTGCTTCCAAGCTAAATTACATTCTATACTGCTCCTTATATTTCTTCATTTCCACACAATAACAGCAAAATTAAAATCAATGTAACTCAAGCATGGCAGTACTTTCAATAGGATTACAGAGCAACTCTCATAGGATTTTGCCGTTATACAGACATACAAGCAGAAAAAAAACATGATTGTATATTTGTGATGCCGATATTCCAGTTTTAACTCAAAGGCAACAATTCATAAAATGGGGAATGTCCTGGAAAGCCATGATCCGTCTTTTGTCGAAGAGCAGCAGCTCATAGACAAAGGATGTGAAAGCAGGGGCTTCCCTATTCAACCACAGGATCCTTGGAGAGCAGCATGAAGGAAATGAATGCTGCTGCCAATCACTCCTCACTGTTCACAGGCTCTTTTTCAAAGCCCCTACTTGCCTTTCACCTCTTTGGAGGAGGGGAGGATGGCTGGTCAGTCGACATGCACTTGTGCTCTTCAGAATACAAGGACGATTTTACACACTCGCTCCACATTGGATGATATTCCCGTTTTTTGCATGCTCATCCAGAGGATTTCTAACCCACTCACCTGATGGGGTGGGTGGGGAAAAAAAAGAGATTTCTAGAGTATTCCCTGTTGGAAGTCACAATTAAATAAAATACAACATTTCAGTCTTTTTTAAAAATTACAATATGTTAGTTGTAATACCAGGTGGAGTCTATCTGATGAAATAATTTGTCAACATCGACATGTTTTCCCTTCCCATGAGTAAAGTATCTGAAATAAAGATTTTAATGGGAAACTGCCTATTTTGTCTACACAATACTAATTTAGGTTGGGGGCTGGGGAGCTATGGTTTTTCTTCAACTGGAAAAGCTCAGCACTACTGCAGTGAGCAGCAAGACCGTTGACACAATAAGTATGTCATGCAAGAACTAGAAAACAGACTCTCTTAGTGCTTACTTTCCACCAAGAAAAATTCCTGAGAGAAATGCGTTCGGGATCAAGTCCACTGGTGATTCTACCATGGAAAACTGTCCTCACAAAAGTCATTATTTTAGCAGACAGCAAATGAACACAGAAAACTTTAATTCATCCCTCATCTTCTAAATCATCACATAGATGGTCAGAATGCCAGGAAACAGGAAAAGTAAGAAAAAAGCCTTATGCATATGGTTTCTAAGATTTGCCTCGCGTTTAGTGAGAATTGTAATGCAATGTCTCTCTCACAACTATCTTAATACATTTCTGAACGGTGTTTAAATCTAAGACCTCCTAGAGTTGTGAAACCTTTGCAGAAAACACTGACATTTAAATCATATTTCAAGCAGAGATGTTAAAAGTTCTCTGGTTACAGTTTCACCAATGTGACAGTATGCTGCCTTTCCGTTTCATATCATTGTAAACTATCTTTGTGTTTTAGACTGTTACACTGAATAATACACCTGAATGTCAACATATGGTATCGAAAACGATGAACGCTTTTGGGATGCTTTGAATGCCTAAGACAGGTTTTTTCCACCTTCTCGTCCACATGAAAACACAAAACACATTGTCAAGCGCCGCCAAGAGCTTGCCAAAGCAGCAGGTAGAGCCATGTTGGCCAATCAGAAGCCTGAAAAAAAAATTATTACTGGTTCTGGTAGGCTAACAACAAGGTCCGACCGGGTCTAGTCCAAATCCGGCGACGACATTGGCGGCGGGGTCTGGGTCGTGGGAGTGTGTGCGTTGAATGTAGCAGCAGGACTATATATTTAACCTTTATGGATCCTCATTATAATGCAGAGACACTGACATTTGGATCAATGAGGGGTATCAAGAGAAGAAGTTTTTTTGGCCAGCTTTGGACCCAAATCAGAAGCACTTCCTCCCTTGTGGGTCTTGTCCCTTGCCATGTTTTTAAAAAAAACATAATTCAAACCCAGGATTCGGGTCTTGAGACACATCTGATATGGGGGCTGAGGGTACAGACAGACAGTTCACTATCCACTATCATATGCAAAAACAATTAGGGATGCTGCAGTTCATCCAGACGTGCCGTGTCTGGAAAACCCCGTTCCAATTCAGGCATGACCATTTTCCTGTTCTTTACCAACCCTTTGAGAGTAACGTTATTTGTTAGAGTCCACAGCAACCCTCCAATACTTTGTGATGTCACCTTTTACCTCTCACAATAATATGTCTGTTTATTGGCAAAGACATTTTTATTACTTGATTGTGAACATTTGCAATGTATAGATTTATCTGATTGTGATTGACTGACTCATATGGCAACTGCTCTTATTGTCTATAAATTAAACCCCTGCTCTTTCTTTGTGGTCTGCATAGCATTAAACAGCTTTCTATAGTATAATAGTCTGCCATTACATTATTGGTAAACTTGACAGACTAACTGAGCAAACCGCTTCTAATTTCCAAATCCTTTGAGTCACTATTTAGAGCTTTAAAGATGATCAGATCTAAACAATGATTTGATGCGTTTTGAAGTTTAGCTGGAAGATTACGACTCTGTAACTATCCACCAGCTGGCAGTTGTTTACACTAATGAGGTAACTCATTACTAGTCCAGAGTGACGTGAGGTGAAGGGCTACATAATTTACTTGAGAGAAAAACTAACAACAAAGAAAGAAAAAACACAATCCACTCATTTACCAGACATCAGCCAATAATGTGATTTTGTAGTTTGGTCAAGTGCAGAAATGAACATTAATTGTTTACGTTGGACTAAATTTGCCAATGGAAGTAGCAGCTGAAAAAAAATTCACTCAACTCTTACAGCTTGTCAAAAACATTCCTATTAATCTGCGTTTAAGCTAAATTAAAAAAGTGGTTCTTTCTTTCTTTGACTTGTTTTAACAGGAAAAGCACAGGTGTTACATTAATTATGGCTCTGCTCTATTCAAGTGTACCAGTAAGACATTACGGTGAGCACAATAGCAGGACCCTGAAACTGAAGCAGTTCAATGGAATTCAGCCATTCTTGACTTTATTATTTACACCTGTGCAGTTCCTAATATGGTCATGTTAAAAGGTCTTCTGTGAGAAAGTCCTATGGGCCTTTTCCATACACATGTGCCGGCCTGGCTCGGCTCGGGTTGACTCGGCACAGCAGCACAGTGGGCAGGGGTTTCCATTACAACAAGGCTACCTATTTGTCCATTATGTTTACGGATAAGTCTAAGGCCTGTGCTGCTGTAACAGGTGGTTTACAAACAACTGCAAACTTTGGATCTCTACCTGAATGTGCAGTAAGACATTCACCCAGCAGCTTATTGTGAATGTGATGTCAGATTAACCTCCCTCCAACATGTTTTTTTCCCTACAAAGTAAGTTTCTGTCTTCACATACTTTTAGCTCCGCAGCACATAGTTGTCAAACACTAAGAGATTTCTCCACACGACCAGACAAGGTTTCAAGCAAACCACAAGAGGCCCTTAACTATAGCCTGATGGAGAACAAGAGGAACCAAAAGAGACAGAGCCAGCCTACGGTCCAACACCAGCCAGATTATAGAGGGGAGGAAAAGAGCTGAATTGTTTTGTAAATAGCAGTATGACTGATAATTCACTGCTTGTCAAAGAGCCACAGACTAAAATCATCTACTTTACCTGTCTTCTCAAGCACTGGTAAATCTGCTGTGAATTTGCAGCAATAAGAGACTCATGATTGAGCTAAAACATCAATGACCTAAACAAAGTAACACACATTTTTCTTGTGGCAGTGGTGAATAACTCTACATATTATGCACACAAAGGTTCAGCAACACAATCTCCTGTTCAAAACCTGGACACACTTGATGAATTTCACCTGGATGAATGGACAACAGAACCTAATTTTGACTACTGAATTACAGCAAAAATGCTAATGCCAGTAAAAGGTGATGGGACACTTATAGCAGCACAATAGTCAATTTGAGAAGGTGCAACAGCTGCAGCTACCTCCCTCTACATAGACATTATGCACCGGCACTTCTACCTGTTCATTAGACTGTAGAGTGGCACTCACGTGGTAAATGACTGGTGCCAAACTGCACCATCCAAACCCTAAATTATCAACTTGGGACCAATCCATGGACCGGCTTGACCTTTGCATCAGAATAAAATCATTTACAGCCAAAATGTAAACAGCGCAATTCTGTCTATTTTGCAGGTATAGCCGTTTTTGTGTGTGTGTATAGTGCCATACATAAACCACAGCTGCATCATGGACTCCCACTGGAGCACGCTTACCTTGCTCACTTCATACAACCCAACAGTGGCAACTCAACCACAAGTATCCAGGTCTGGTTGTACTTCTTAAATGTATGGTTCAGTCACTTCCCCCTGTCCACAGTTGCTGGTGACACACCAGCATTCCTTTCTTGATGCAGCCCAAGGTCAAAAACACACTACAGCGGTGAAGCTGCTGCTAGCACAGTTGCACTAACTTACATTAAAGATTCACACATGATATGTACAGGTTCAAATCAAACACAACAAATCAATTACCCCGCCCAGCTGTCTGTGTTGTTTTGTGATGGCACAGGGTACATTTCCTGGTAAATGATAACAGTATCTTACATGTACCCACAGCATGAGGCCTTTTAAATAAGAAGCACTTTTATTTAATTCTGTTATCATTTGATCTGTCTATTGGAAACTTTATGCAAAGACATGATACTGTGTTTTATTTTAATATTCTGGGCTACTCCTTTATTCCAACTCAGTTTCAAGTTGCCATGGGCTCACCATATAATTAGCACATCAAATGCTCAAAGTAATAACATGAGTAGCACATGTAGTCCCTTTTGAGTAACGTTACAGTAAACTATCAGACTGACTGCTTACTGGGATTGATAAATAGGGGTTTTTCAGGGCCGACATAAAAATATAAATCAAAGTTTAGAACAGCCAGTGATGGGATATACAGTAACTAAGTACAATTTACTCCAGTCTAGTACTATACAATTTTAAGGTACTTGTATTGTACTTGAGTATCTCCACTACATTTTGAGGCAAATATTGTACTTTTTACTCCCAATACAAATACATTTATTTCACAATTAAATTACTAGTTACTTTGTAGATTCATTTTATTAATACAAAATATAAATACTCATATATTACTATTATAAACAATCTTTTTTTTTTAAATTTAATTATTTTATCTGCAATCAGACAAAAAAACCACTTAATACTGATAATGGGAAAATACTGATAATGGGAAAATTCCTATTACAGACTTAAAACTGAACTCATGTTCTTAGACTTAAAGTTAAATGTTCTTAATGTGTTCCAGGGAGCAATTACACGCAAATTTCTATTAAACTATCACTATGGCTGCTTTATAACACAATAAGAGTGAGTTGTAATGCTTCACTAGACAACCTGAAGATGTGAGATGCAGGCACACTGGCACAACACACACATAGTTAAGAGATACACTGATAATAAAGTTTTTACATGCGGGCCTTCTTACCCAAAAGCTTCTTCACCTCCTCCACACTCATGTATATGTTGACACTAGGGTTGTTGTTGACGCCTGAAGGGCTGCTCGGGTTGGCGAGGCAGCCGGCCCCTTCCAGCAGCAGGAGGAAGAAGAAGCCCCCGAGCCTCCACAGCACCGAGTGTGGCCAACCTCGGGACTCAGGCGGGGTGCCAGAGCCGTGAATCAACCCCAACATCGCAGTCAGCGGTCGTCTGGCTTCGCAGTTGTTCTTGGTGTTCCCCAGTCGCCAATTTCTTTCTCATCCGTATCTGAAGTTAATCCCGAGAGGCGACATTACTAGTTACTTTACGCCTCAGCGCGACTTTTTTAGCCTTAACTCCCCTTTTTTCCCCCACTAGCCTGTTTTTTTCTGTCTGTGTGTCTTTTCTTGCTAGCTGACACAGGCTAAGTTAGCCGGAGCAGGCTAACTTTCGTCGGGTTGCGCTAACCGTCCGCGGTCAGGCTTGTCGGTGAATGTTTGAACGTTCCGGATATTTACGACGTTTTCCCCAAGCACATAAAACGCACACGGGATATCGCCTCATTGAGCCATTTGGATAGATAAAGAAGAAAAAAACGAAACGCGGAAAAATAAAAAGTTTAGTCAAGAAGCAGACTAGCTAATACATCCAGCTTCCTCCCTCCATGGTCTGTCCTCCCGTTGCTTTTTCCTCACTATCTCAGTTTTCACTCGGAGCAGGAAGGGGGGGCAGCGGGGGCACTCACTCCTCTGACTACAGAAGTGGAATGTTACCTTCAGGGGCTGTCGGAAATATTTTAAACTGAGTGTAAATGAAAAAAAAAGGGATATTGGCAGTTTGGTTGTATGAAAATTAAGGATAGCCAAATAAATTGTGAAATCTCTCTATATATTTTTGTCATTGTGTTATTAAGTTAGCATTTGTTCTAACTTTTATGAATATATTTGCGATACACTTGCGACCACAGTCTACTGGACAGTTGGCACGTAGATTTTAACAATCCGAGGTTCATGGAAGGCGGCGCACAAACCGCACGTCTGGAGAACAAGTGGGATGATTATCTTAAACATGCCAAACTGCAATAATAAATGAGGAGTCCACTTTTTTTGGAGGGAGAGGGGCAGATTTTGGAGTTATAAACATTATTTCCTCTGGAAGATTTTCACTAGTTTGTTGTCATGATGGTTGTGGAGGCCATAGCGTATTATTTTCATACCCATCAAGCCACTCGTTGACCCCTCCTGCTCTGTATGGAAGCATCTTCATTTGTTGTTGTTGTTGTTTTTGCATGTAGGTTTCACATTTACTTTGTCACCTGTCTGTGTATAGAGGTTCATTCAGAAAGTCTGGTGATGCTTATGAGGATTTTCAGAAATCCAAGGTTGCACATGTGGATGAGTGAAATCAATGATGATCAAGAACCTGCCCACTGTGTGTCTTCTACCATGAGGTATGTCATATCTGCCTCATTTGGACCCTAATTAAGAGTATATTTTACCAGTCTGTGCTCACAGCTGCACATTACAGTTACCCAACCATATGACACTAAGTAGTAACCAGTGGTTTAAATCTACCTATACATATACTCTTCCTTCGTCATTTTCAAAAGAATTAACCATGTTTGAATTAAGTCTTGTAACGCATCACATCTAGTTTTGGTCTGTGTGATGTGATTATTTGCTTTGCAAGAATGGATACTGTAGGACCTTGCTTACAATGTGAAATTGTAACCCAGGATGCAAACATCAACCCCCAAAAAAGACAGCAGACACACAAATCATTTTTAACATTTTTATTATTAAAATATTCACCTACAAAATGGCCTATAAACACTATTTACAGAGAGCGAGCAGTGATGCCTGCTAAGACACGGGGAAAGGTATTTATACAAAGAAAACACTGTGCACCATTGTCAGAGGAAGAGATGAATTTCTGGCGTGCAGACAAATTTCCAATCATCTTTGTAAGGAGATCACAGGGCCGGTATGAGGAAAAGAAACGGGACTCGGAACAATCTACAGTTACTTCCCTGAGGGACAAACCTGCAGCTGAATCACAAGTAATAAAAACCTCTCCTAATGTGTCAGCATGGACGTAGACATGAGGTATATAAGATCTCTGATGCAGTACAGTAGGCTGCTTACCATTAATACCTGCATACGAAAAGGATTTTGTATGAGCATTCAGTCATCAAACATCACATGATAAATATTTGGGTAAATTTTTCATTTGATTGACCAAAGTCCTTTCATCTTGGGAGAGAACAAATCCAACCTTACGTTCAGATTATCCGTTTCTAAAAATGTTACAGTGGGTTCTGACAGCACAAAAATGGGCATAACCAGTTACTTCAAGTAGATTATAAACACCAAAATTGAAGTTTTCACATGACAGCGATGACAGTCCTTACATCAGTATCCAAGTGCTCTAGAAAAAAAGAAGAAGAAAAGACAAAATTTTTAGCATAATAGCTGAAAATCTTGTGATCCTCCCACAGAAGCAGTGCATATACATGTTCGGAGGAAACATTTTACCACAAAAAAATATTATGTTGAATCTAAAAAGTTAAAGAAAAACAAACCTTTATTGTTGTCTGTTTGTTCTTCTGACTGTTAGGAAAGTTAATATCGGCGAGTGAGAAGATTTGCAAAAAATATTTAAATAAATAAACAATATCAACGCTGTTTTCTCAACTTACTCTGACTTTTCTTGGGCAGCACCGGTTCACAAATCTCTCGATAACAAACGTCCTGCTGTACTTTATAAGTCCTTTTGTACCTGCGAATAATAACAATAATTTAACCCTATAGTTACAAATAATCCCTGCATTTCTTCACCTTGGCAAATTAAGTGTCCAAACATGCAAGGCCAGAACAGGAGATCCGCGCCTGGAAAAGACTTACAGGTAGTGGCACACTCCACCCTCCCAGACGGGCACACTCTTCGTTTCGGAGTAGAGACGGGTGCAGGGGTGCGGCACTCGCTGGCACACTGCAAACAGCGGTCACACAACACGGGGTATGAATGTTTGAAGTGTTGCGAGCAAAGGAAAAAATCTGCTGGATGGTTTAGGAGTCATGAGGGATGGAGCTGGGCCCTGCTCTCTGGCTGATGGATGGTTTTCGGAAAGGAATGTTTAAACAATCTGACGCTGGGTGTTTAGGCGAAGAAAAGGACTCGAGAGGGCCGAGGGTATGTCCAACGTCTCCTCGTACACAGCTTCGTCAGCATCTTATAAGCAGTGAAATCAACAGTTTTTCACAGATGTCAGAGTATGTGTTCCCTACATGGAGTAGTTAATTCAAAATGACCAAGTGTATATAAACAACATTAAGGTCAATATGTTTTCATATGTTAATAAAGTTATCCAAAAATGCTCATCAGTATCAGTGCGCACAGCCATCACACGCATTTAACTTCAGGAACTCTGCTATTGTTTTCATAAGAACTGTGATGTTTACAACTGTGTTACAATGTCTAAATTCCTTGATAGAAAACACTTGTTGCAACAGATTTAGCACAAATACTCTCGCAGTAAAGACCGATAGAGTGAAACAATTCTGGATTTCCTCTTGCCTTTTCAATTAAAGAAAATATGGTTCAAGCAGCTTATTGGTTTTCATAAAGAAGGAGCCATCAATGATCTGAAAAATCATTAATCTAACCATTAATATTGGTAGAATATAATCGATGACTGTGATAAACGGGGAACACGTGTTTCCATGCTCATTAATTTCAATAAGGAAGTGAAAACTGTACATAATGCGTTCCTACTGGCTGTCATCCATATAAAGTAGTAATGGCCGAAAGACTTTTCCTCCAGGCAGCTGAAAGTTTCCCATTTATAGTCTGTCAGATACATGTTCAACATGCTGGCGGCTTGAGTCATGACTGCGCAGTATGTCTTAAAAAGCAACAGGAGTGAACGTGGGGAGGTTCCACTCATCGAGAGATTTGAGGGACTTTATAAAGACAGAAACTCACTTTGTTCTTTAATAATACAGTATGACATTGTTTTATCATCGTTACCCAACGTTCGTCATTTTGGTTTTTAATCTGAAGAAACCTGTCACACATTTTGAGCCCTTAAAAAGAGGGCTGAAAAATCAGCATAAAACACTGAAAATAAACACTGAATTATAAATGTTCCACTGGCTCTCTGCAGTGAAAATAATATGGTGCTTTGTGCCTTCATTGAAACCGTATTCATGTTGTACATCCATGCCCTTAAGCCTGAAAGTTAAGCAAGCCGTTCGTATACTGTATTTCAGAGGGGTCAACTGTCAGTGGAGCATATCTCCTGCTTTAAAGCAACCAGGGGTCTCCACATAGCTCAGTGCTCTCTGTCAGTTTACATGATGAAATGCAGATCCAACAGATTCTAGGTTCACACCATGAGATGCTACAGTTACAGATTAAGAGAGCACATAAACAATCCTGCACTGACACTCGTGACATTCAGACAGCTGGTGAGCGGACATGTTGCACCAGAAGCAGACGCCTATTTGAGGGGGGCATGAATGCTATCACTCAATGTAATGCCGAAAAAATAAAGAGGTTGTGTTGTCTTTCTCTAGAAATAGAGTTATATTATCCATCTCCTTTGAGCTTCATTTATCCTGTTTAGAGTCACAGTGGACTCGTCGCTCTTCTGGACTTTTTTAGACACAGGGTGAAGTGACAGTTATAATAACTGAACTTCTGGGCCACCAAATGTTAAAATTTCCCTCTTACTATTAGGCCACTGATAAAATACTGAGGAGGGACTCCTCCAGCCATGTGGTCGTTCCACCACATTGATCCATACTGAAATATCTCAACATGTGTTTGATGGATGTTTCAGATATTTATATCCTCCTCAGGATGGAATTAATCACTTGGCTGATCCCCTTAATTTTTATCTAGCTCCATCATCAAATGTTTCACCAATTACTGCAAAACTAAAGACATTCCCATTAGCTTCATCTGCACTTTGTGTTTAGTGCTAAGTAGGAAATGTTAGCTTGCTTGTCACTAAAAAAAAAAGCATTTTAGCATGTTTTCATTAGCATTTAGCTCAAAGCACCACTGTGCCTAAGTACAGCCTCACAACTGCTAGCATAACTGCAGGCTCATAAATTTGTTGAGACATACAAGAACACATTTGCATGCTTGTAACCTGCCTCTCACCTAATGCCAGATGGGATAGGCTCAAGACCCCTGTGTTAATGACTTCCCTGATCAAGTTATAGATCAGGTGTTCAAGACAAAAATCAAACCATGTGCTTAAAATCCTTCTCCGATTTCCCTAAAACACAAACGGAATGAGTGACTATCATTACATTTGCTATTTTGCCAAAAAGCAGCCTACTTTCCCTGAACCCACCCTGCGTGTGTGTGTGTGTGTGTGCGTGTAGAGGAAGCACATAAACTTACACAGTTCACACTGTCTGCCCTTGAACCCCGCTGCGCAGTCGCAGATGAAGGCGTCGCCTCCGTTCACACACGTACCTCCGTTCTGGCAGGGCAGACTGCGGCAGTCCTGTGGCAGCTCTAAAACACAACAGCTGCCATCAACATCCACAGCACAGAATGAGTATGGGTCTCAGGTTTCAGGCCCACTACTTCACATTATCTACAGCTGATACCACGTGTTGACAGCCTGCAGCTCTTACAGCACTTTTTCTTTTCTTTTTTTTTTTTTACGAGATGTGCCACCTATTGGAGCAAACAGCAAAACACCTACCAGGCTTCGTTCTTAAACTGTCGTCTTGAATCTCTAGTGCGAGGCTGATTTTGTTTGTCGTTTCTTCCATCTTCTCTAATTTGATTGGTGGGTCAGGTCCTGCAAATGTTAAACATTTCCTGTCATGAATCGGCCTAAAAAGACAAAAATGAATGACAGACTGCAGGGTGACTCCAGCACTAGACTGTAGTGCTGACTAACTGTAGACGTTGTATTAAGTGAGACACTTTTTGTGATTTTGTGTACATTCCTCAGCCTGGAACAATTAAACGCTACTAATTTGACAAAATGGTGAAAATCATTATGACATCATGGACGTAACATGATTAAAAAGGGCAGAACAATCTTAGAAACGTAAGATAACAGATAGGAGATAACATCTGTTTTTTTTTCTGTTTAGGCTATTCCCTCTGCACTGGGAGGCATTCAGTAAAAAAAAAAAGTGGAAACACATTTTTACCACATTAAACTTAAAGTTTATTCCTGAAAGTTGTTGTTTTCTGACTTGTCTTGTTTTATCAAAAGCTGCTCGGTAAAGCAAACATCACGTGCCGGATAACGTGGGTCTGTTAGTGTGATAGCAGAGAGTCCTGTTTACATTTGAGCACCAGCTGTATTTCATGCAGGTTAGGATCATATGGTTATGTTAGGACCATCGCCCAAGTTATTCCATATGCAAATTAGAACTGTTTTATATGCTGGTATAGCATGTTATAGTTATATCTGGTAAAGAACAGATGTCATAGACGTACAGTAGTGTCCTGCTGAATTAATCTGGCTGCAGAAGCAGAATAAATTACTTTACTGAGTCGTGTTCACTATGGTTGCTCCTACTTGTACTCACTAGTACGATGTCGAATGGCTTTTCGAGGCAGGTGAGTGAACTTGGTTGTGATCCTTCCCCTTCTGTCAATGAGCTCTGTGTATCTGCAACAAAGAAAACAATGCTAACTGTTCAGCAAAACCGGATGGAAACAAAGTCTTTTTTTTAATGACTGTTTAATAGTAATCACTTGTACCTGGGCAATTCCTCTGAGTTCTCTGTTTCTGCTGTGCCCCCTAGGACCTGAGGCTGAGATGGGGGAAGTGTGCGTCTGACCTGAGTCCCCTGTCCAGTCACAGTTGGCCTCTCTCTTCGGCCTGATCTTGCCTCCATTGGCACTGGGTCAAAGGGAATGTATACATAAAATGTATTTATTTGTAATCATATGAAATATGATAGATTCAGTGAAGCCAAACGATAAATTGGAGCATATAGTTCATGCTGCATTTCAAAAGTTCCACCTATATATTTGCTCAGCGACATTGTCGACACAAGAGACACACATTCTACAGCACCCTTCCATGGTAAAAAGCAGTGCAAGTGTGATTCTGATATGTCTGTGGAAACATTCACTCACAGGTAGTGAAGGCTAAGCGCTGAGCTATGCTGTGGATCTGTTCCTGCCCTGTGTTTTTGACTGACGTGAGAGCCACATGGTAGTGCTGTCCCGGCGTCAGTTCACGCAGGGTGTACGATCCTAACTTCCCATTGGACAGGAAGCGACTCCTTGTGTTCAACCCTCGGGTCACGTTGACCACAAAGCCATCCGGGACGTGTCTCGGGTGGCGGCTCCAGGTGATCAGCGCAGAGTTAGTGGTCACATGTGTCAGGGAGAGGTTCTGTGGGGGAGGAGGCCCTGAGGGTAAAACAGATCAGATTGTCAGATAGAATAATTATTCTTTTTGTTTTCTTTAGTTGTTGACTAAAGTAACATGTTTTAACTTGATTGATTGAATTGATTCACTAGATGCTTTATCACAGGATTGAGTTATATAGATATCACTACCAGCTAAAAGTCAGAAATGTACCTTTTCAAAATATTGCTTTTTATGCTTAACGAATCAACGAACAAATTATCTTTATGTACATACACACTAAGGTATCTTTCCCACATGGGCTAACCAAGTAACTACTCATATACTCACATACTGCAATATGTGTCAAAACACATGATATCAGATACAAGTTTAACAGATTAAACCTAAAAGACTCTAAATTAATGATAGGTTTTAAAAAAAAATGGAACTAATGCTAGATTATATCTGAGCACAAACAGACTTCTTTCTGAGAAAAGAAAAGACATAAAGTGAAGATTAAGTGTTGATTAAATAAACTACTATACACAAAATGCTAACTGCATTTCCACAATGAATGAAAAGCGATAACAAAGTGAATTCTTTACATCTAATATATACAGTACATTCTGTGGTCATAAGCAGAGATTGCTAATAATACATATTACTACAGTGCTGAATGATGATATGGAACCTACTTGTCCAGAATTGCAGCGGTCCAGCTGAGAGGCTGGTGGAGGGAAACTCATCTGGTCTAACTCCACTTTGAGTCAACACGTCCACTGTGTACATCTGACCAGGGAGCAATGAACTGGGAAACAGAAAGAGGTACAAAAACATTGCACTGCAGCAAACAAAGCATGATACCTGACCTCAACATCCTTATAACGCTGTTGAAACAATGATGAAATAGTGCCCTCTAGTGGTTGAACGGTGCAGCACTTTAACAGCACCACTCAGTAGGCACATGAGGCTGCAGGTTTGGGCAATAAACTGAAATGGTGTGTTATCAGTGTGGTGTTGTAACAAAGTGCAGAAGCTGACCTGAAGGTGTGCTCGGTGGTGCTCGTGTTGAGCACGGCAGTACGGGCCTCACTCCCATCTGAGGGCAGCAGAGACACGTGCACCCTGCTGACTGCTGCATGACGGGCTGCCTGAACCAGCCAGCTCAGCCACACCTGAGAGGAGGACACATTGACCACCTGCAGCTGCTCCACCTGCCGAGGCCCTAGCACAGAGACACATGCACACACATAACTGCACGTGAAAATTCATGCGCGTATGCATTCAAAGAAACACTTTCCCCTGCTACAACATTAAAGAGTGTGCTCACTGGTGCGGATCAGTGCGGTGGCCGGCTGGCTGACGTCGTTGTTGTTAGCGTTGCGTTTGGTGGAGAAGGTGGAGATGTTGTACAGCACGCCGGGCGCCAGGCCTCGCATGACATGGGTGGACTTGTGCCTGTCCAGGAGGTCTGATTTGCGATTGCTCCGACCCAGAGGACCATAAGTGACGACGAAGCCGCTGACCAGGCTGTGTGAGGGCTCTGGCTCATCCCAGCGCAGCTCCACCTCGTTCTCCTCCACACGCACCACATGGAGACCAGAGGGAGGCAACAGGTCTGGGAACAGTGGCAACCTTACATGTCTAATCCATACATTAAATAATTACAGAGTTGTCTTTGCAACACAGAGGATGAGCTACAGAGTGTGTGTGTGTGTGTGTGTGTGGGGGGGGGGGGGGGGGGACACACGACAA
>JBBPCS010063690.1:0-17318 GCA_037974645.1 Hollardia meadi
ACACACACACACACACACACACACACACACACACACACACACACACACACACACACACACACACACACACAAAGGACATTCCTCCACACACCACCCAGCATTGCCACTCATTGTTAATGTTGATCTCCAGCCATTGTCAGTGACTTTCTCATGTGAAAACTTGATTAGCAATCGGCTGGGGGATGGGGCTTCAGAGTACGACATATGTGCGCGCGCGTGTGTGTGTGTGTGAGGCGTGACGGGGTGAGGACAATCCCACACACACTACCTCTTAAGGTGCACAGTTGACCAGCTCCTGTCATTTATCTCAAATGGTGGCTTGTTCTGTCTGTAAACCCTCTTAAGGCTGCAGGCTTGAGGTCAAGGATCTGACAAGATTATATAATCCATTATAGCTAGAGCTGAAGAACTTATACTCCCACCACCCATGGGAGAAGGAGAACTGAATGACACGGAAACAAGAGCTTCGAAAGAGAATAGTACAGGAGGTGCAAGGGAGTATATTAGCTCGTGAGGAATGATACGGAGAGATTTTACAGCTGCACAGCACAGACACAAAAGACTGATTTAATAATTTAGCATGCAGTGCCTCTTGAATTTTGATAAGTCATGAGACAAAAACTTTTGAGAAATGAACACCGTCATATCCCGAGCCTTATCCAGACTCATTGTCCTCTCATCTTCCCGATCCTTCCATTGCATAATCTCTTTTCTGCTTCAGTTTCCTGAGACGAAAACTGGGCCAGTTTTGGACTAGCCAAGACTGATGATCAAGGCTGCTTTCATCTCATGTAAGGCACATGTAACATCTGTTCAGGAAACCAGAAGTTTGGCACAAAGCCTCTCATTTGGATAACTATGAATAAAACATGGCTGCTTCATTCTCACCTGTCAAAATTGTTGTATCTCCACTCATCAGATTGTTGATTGGAAATATGGTGAAGCGGGCAGAAAAGATTGGCATTCAGATTTGTTGCTGATCTTGTTTACATGGTGGTTATCATGTGACTGTAGTGCAAGACACAGGTGCATGCAGGCTGTAATGATAATGTGTACAAGAGTGGGTTATGTCTATGTATATGCATACCTGGGGGGATAGTGCTTAAAAAAGTAGATGAGACATTGATACCACTCTCATGTCAGTCCGTTCGGTATGAAATTACAGCCAGTAACATAGCTTAGCATTAGGAGTGGGCGATCTTGCCAAAAAATATTATCACAGTGTATTTAATTGCAATAATGATCCACAATCTAAATTGCTAGAGCCAGATTTGATGTAGCCTTTTGAATTTATCCATTTGCACCATTAAAACATGATATTGTATTAAAGAGAACTCATGTTTACAACAGGTCAGCCAAGGAAGAGCCATGTGAAGTAATTCGTACAATCGGCATAGCCATCTAGTTGGCTACATCAGTCTATTGGCATTTTCACATAGCGTAGTTTAGGAATGTAAGTAAGAGGACATTAAATATCACAATCTGTACCATTCGTCTGAAAAGTAGAACTGATCACAATCTAAAATCCTCAGATTGCTCACCCCTACTTAGCATAATGGGAGAAATAAGCTAGCCTAGCTCTGTCCAAAAGCAACAAAATCTGAGGAAGTCACTGCATCTGGCCAAGACACAGTCCCCACATGACATTGTTAACCACAAATTGTCGTTTTTACACGTCTTTGTTCTATGAATAAAAAAAAAAAAGGGAAAAAATTTGTGATCTTTGGAGGTGGTGATAGACGGATTTTGCTACCTTCGATCTGTTAGCTCTGTATGCTAAACTAAGCTAAAAAGCTGCTAAGTGTACTCTTTGTAAAATATCAAATAAGTGTATTTCCCAAAATCTGAAATTATTTCTTTAAATGCATAAAACTGGATGTGATTTAAGGAACAAACTGGGGAAAATAATCTATAGAGCTAATTATAATTTCCTCTCTGTGTTTGCATTGCAGTCGGTACCCTACCCCATTTCGAATATATGCAAATCATATAGGGTTCCTCTTGATGTAAACTGATAAGATCAGAAAATGTAGGCCTACATAAAAACAATTTTCCTCTGTGGATAAACAGTGTAGGTACTTGAATAATCTCATATTGGTTATTTGCTGCCCCTTCCCCCTCTTCCTTTTTGAAACCGGAGGCGCATTAAGAGGTTGGATATAAAAAATAAAAAAAATTACTGAGACAAAAGAGGAGAGAAATCAATGCCTTGGCGGGGCCGTGTGTGATGACAGCAGTGCAGTCAGACTCATGTATGGAAGATGGCAGGGAGGAAGGTATGTGTGAGGTGGTGAGGCCTGGTCCATGCCCGAGATGGAGGGAGGATACTGGCTGCTGTCCTGGTTGAAGCCTGGTGGGGACATCCGGACTGGCAGCAGGGGATTATAAGACAGAGAGCCACATGGAAGAACTCAGCCGTGCAAGAGTATAGTTTACTCATGCATGTAAGCATTATAGGTCAGCATGAAATGATACAGTATGTGTAGACAAAACAGTACACATGCAGCATTCGATGTGCACCTTCTGTCTCCAGGCAACTTTATATATAATGTACTGAAGCTGCTGTGAGCTGAATTATTGCAGGTTTTTTAGGGGTAAAAAATGGCAGAACTGCCCAGACTGAAATTAAAAAGATGTTGGAATTAAAGGAATATTTTGAAATTATGCCAGCATTTATGTGTGATTATGCCAGTACCTGTAAAGCTCACTAATAAAGACCTTATACTGTATCTTTTGCTTAATCAGTCCATATACCAAAGTACTGTTACTGAACATGACGAGTCTGTTAGTGCACCTACAATGGAATAAAACATCAGTAAGACAAGTAAGCATATGTGGCTACCAGTTATTTTTTCCTCACAATAAAAAATTCTTACTACATTGCATTCAATATACTGCGTCACTGTCTCCACCCTCATGTGACAGCTGACTCAGACTCAGCTTCATAGAGCTGCCATACAAGGCACTCTGTGAAGTACTTCAGTCGAAAATTACTGTATATGGCAGGTTGTGGTTTCAAGAAAGCTTCACCTTATTACTGAGAAATTTTTAAAATGAATATCACACGTTCAGAAGAAAGAGGGGATTTCTCCCTTTACGTGATCAGGAATCAGAAAAACAAATGGCCACATAATAAAGAGTCATATACCATACATTGTGGCAGTTATTACATGGAAAGCCTACAGTTTAAATCTTCCTTCAAATGTTCTCTCTCACTCTACTTTAAATGTCTACTTCTTGCTTGCTCTGTAGTGCTGTACAACATTTGTCAATCCTACACCCATACGTTTACTTCCTGTTTGTCTGTTCCCTACTCTGATGGCGGTATTACTATTATTATTATACTGTGAGTGTTGAAAAGCTGGAAGCACTGAAAAGACATCGGCACCCTAAAGGCAGCGGCATAAGCAGCAGCAGGGCTCAGTGTTCAGTATGTGGAATGACATTTACATTTCAAAAGAAGCAGATGAAATAAACCACGGCACTTTTATAATATCTGACATCTTTCTCTTTGTTATGTTCCACCACATCCTCTTTCACCCTCCTCTCTGTGCTTTAGTCTTTTTCAGTCTGCCTCTCTCCTTCTCCACTCTCAATCATTTAACATTAATATAAAAAAACAAACATACAAAACTCTGGCACTCACAAATAGATTTTCTTATTTATTGTGGGCAAATAAACTGATAGACATCGGTATCATCAGCTGATATCCGGTTTTGACAGCTAGCCTAGCTCTGTTGGAAAGTAATGAAATCAGAGGAAATAACTGTGCATGTCCCACACACAACCCCCCCATAAAACCATTAATAATCGTCGACACATTGTTTTTTTGTACAGATTAAACAAAGGAGATATTAAATGTTGGAAAGTAAGCATTAATCATGGTGGTAGGAGGCTTTTGTTACATTTGCACAGAGCCAGGCTAGCTGTAAAAGCAATTTGGTTTTAATTTAAAAGTAAATAATAATTTAGGTATATTGAAGTACATGCATACAAGTTTTTATTATTTCTCTCTGTTTTCTCTCTCCAGTTCGGCGTATGATGTTGTCTTACGGCAGAAGGTTGCGGTGAAGAAACTGTCCAGGCCTTTTCAGTCCCTGATTCACAGCCGCCGCTCATACCGGGAACTCAGGCTGCTCAAGCACATGAAACACGAGAATGTTAGTGCTCCTCATGAAAATACCCAGAGACAGTCAGATGCAGCTCCCTGCATGTTTCCACTCTGTTATTGATCAGCTCTGCTTGTCTCTGTCTCTGCAGGTAATAGGGCTGCTGGACGTCTTCACACCTGCTGCAGCGTTAGAGGACTTCAATGAACTGTAATTTTTCATCCCTTCATGTTAAGCAGCTGTGCACTTTTCACCAAAACTGCAAAGATTCTGTTATTAGAGTACAGGGTGGTGTTGGTGGAGGTGATCGTAGGGGATGACTGGCTTGTAGAAATGTCTGACAGATGCCATGGCAGCTTCACTATGTTCTCCTCTGAGCTGAAACTCCCCCAAACCCCCCATTGACCCATATTCTCTCTCCTCTTTGATTCCCAGTTACCTGGTGACTAACCTGATGGGTGCAGACCTCAATAACATCGTTAAATTTCAGAGGTTGTCAGACGAGCATGTGCAGTTCTTAATTTACCAGCTTCTCCGCGGCCTCAAGGTAACCACCTCCATAATGATACACCTGCTGTATGTCATACTGAATGCAGCATACATAATATATGTGTTATCATGCAGATAGTATCCCAGTGATTTCCAATCCTTTTTGTCTCATGTATCCCCCCCCCCCCCCCGATCAGATGAACGCCATTGAGCTGCTTCTACGGTCAAGTCTGCTTTCATACTAGCTGGAAGTGGCAGACATTCTTTAGTTAAACCATCTATCTATTATTTTAGCTACCCCATTCAACCATTTAGCTAACTACCGCTATTAGCTATCAATTACTTTTGGCTGTCTAATTCTACCATTTAACCTCAGCTAAGTATTTCAATGTTAAAACTATTACGTCTAGCTATTTGAACTGTTTACCCATTATTTGTAGCTAACAATTTTGTCTATTTCTACCAACCATTTATCAAGAATTTTGGCTAACTATCCTTTCAGCTAGCTAAGTATTTTTAGCCGCTCATACCGGGAACTAGCTGCTCAAGCACATGAAACACGAGAATGTTAGTGCTCCTCATGAAAATATTAAGCCATGTATCCAGTACTTTTAGCTAAATACTTCAACTGTTCCTCCATTACATTTACCTAACTACTGGTATTTGAACTAGGCTATACTTTTAACAGTTTAATGCTTCCTACCAACTGGTTTTCACACAGTAACAGATGTTACAGCTGACTCAGTAATTTTCAATCTTTTTCAATCAAATCCTAATTTCTATTTAGTGAAAATTAGTTGAGCTATAATCACTGTAGTGTATGCCTAAAGTGAATACAGCGCCTACATTTGTATTGAGTTTAACATTCTGTTATTCCCTGAGTTCTGTTCAGAGCTTGCATGCTTCAAATGAATCGGTCTGACAGCCAGCCGGGCCAGCTGTTCGGCCTTGCCAGTTACCATGGGGCAGACAAAAGCAGTCTCCCTTTAGGCAGGGGCTAATATGGTGAACTGCACTGTTGACCCCTATCTCCCTTTATGTCGTCTCTCTCTCCTCTCTCCTCCCCCATCCTCCTGCCCCACCTAACTTCCCGGCGAACAGTACATCCATTCAGCGGGATTGATCCACAGAGTGAGTGCCTTCTCTTTGCCCTTCTTGTCATTTTGACCATCAAGTTTAAGAAAACATAAGGTTTGAGACGCCTGGTTTAAAATAAAAACAAACCCCTTTTAGCCTGTTAGCACACAGTTTACCCCCTTGTATTTCCCTTAAAATAGCTTTAAGGTCAGAAAAGTCATCTCATTCCACACTTTCCACACATGGCTGCATCATTCATTCAAACTGAAATATTCTAGATGTCTTGTGTATAATTGTATTTGCATTTATACCATTTTGATATTTGGGCAACCCTGGGATTCCCACTAGATTAAGTTCTGGAGGTTTGAACAATGTTTGGCTGCACAGTGTACTTGTTAAAAAAACAAAACAAAACTGGATTGTAGCATTTCTTTTAAAGAGACTGATGATGAAGAACTGTGTTTTAATCTTAAATACAAAAACAAGTTTGTAGAAGAGTGTCTAGGTGTACAATGAAGCTTTAAATAGTGTTTCTGTAGTTCTTCAAGGTTGTTAAATTTGGGCGAAGTCTAGTTGCCTGACAAGAGTAAATATTTAATATTTGGCTACAAATAGAAAAGTCATTTGTTGTGTGTAGGTTGTGCGATGATGTAAAAATCACAGGAATGGACAGATGCACAGAATGACCAATTAATAGCTGTATTTTTGAAGCTCTTCACACCACTCTTTATTAGTATGCTCTGTATAAATGCAGTGAAAATGAAATGTGGATTTCAAACAGGTGGTTTATGCTTTTTTATATTCATATCCATCCCTCTATCTGCAGATGCATCTGCATTCTAATCATGTTCCTCTCTTCCTTTGTCTGCTTCACTGTCTTTCCCAGGACCTCAAGCCAAGTAATGTGGCAGTAAATGAGGACTGCGAGCTGAGGGTGAGGGTTCAAGTATAAACCCACAAACGCTTGACTCCAACATATGAGCTCCATCCATTAAAAAAAACTGCCTTCCTGTCCTATAGATCCTTGACTTTGGATTGGCCAGACAGACAGACGACGAGATGACAGGGTATGTGGCGACACGCTGGTATCGAGCCCCCGAGATCATGCTGAACTGGATGCACTACAATCAGAATGGTAAGATACTATCAAACTGCAGACATTTAATAAGATTCATATGATTATGAATGGTTAAATCTTTGGTGTTTCTCTTCCAGTTGATATTTGGTCAGTGGGATGCATTATGGGAGAGCTGCTGAAGGGGAAAGTCCTTTTTCCTGGCACTGACTGTATCCTTTATCAGCATGCCAAGAGTCCACTGCTGTTTGCAGCTTCTTCTTTTTTTTAACCTTCTTAGCATCAACCTTCCAAGTTCCCTGTGGACACAGACCTCTTGTGGATTTGCATTACAATCCCAGGCCTTTCTGAAGGGGAGGTGCATCAACAGAGAGAAGTGGGGAATGAATTGGAGTGATGACAAAAGACTGAATTATCTAGGTTCTTGTATTCAGTATCTAAGATGACTTTGATTTACTGGTCTTTGTGTGCTGTGGGACTTGTTGTCTAGAAAAGAACTGTTGACCTTCAGAGTTTCTGTCTGTTGATTTTCGATGTGACAAGATGATATGACAAGTCAAATCCTGCAGGTTGATTGACTTTTTGCACTCCGTAACAGCCCTTAACTCCCCCTGCATCAAGATATTGACCAGCTGAAGAGAATCATGGAGGTGGTTGGGACTCCGACGCCCGATCTGTTAAAGAAGATCTGCTCTGAACACGTGAGAGAGGGAAGAATGAATAGAGGGGTGACTGGGAAGAGCAGGCACACATTATACCTGTTCTAACCTGTTCTAATTGATTAGTTCATTCCAGTGACATAGCTGTAGATTGAATAGTCAATATGTGTGAGTGTTTGCTTGACTGGTTGATCCACATTGTCACGTGCCACCAGCTGAATGCGAGTCTCTATTTGCAGGCGCAGAAGTACATCCAGTCTCTGCCCTTCATGCCTCAGCAGGACCTGGAAAAGATCTTCAGAGGAGCAAATCCACTGGGTGGGTGGTGCGCCGCAGATTGGATTATCAACTGGTTAAATTCAATTGAAAGGCTTTGAAAGGCTGCTGAAGCTCAAGTTGCTCTCTCCATATTGCAAATTAGGAATTGAGTTACACAGGTTTGGCCCTTTGGGTTTAGACTTCCTATCATATCCCAGCCCTCCTTCACCTCTCTGTGTGCTTCTATCTCTGTTATTATAGCTGTCGACTTACTGAAGCGTATGCTTGTTCTGGATTGTGATGGGAGGATCTCGGCCAGCGAGGCTCTGTCCCACCCCTACTTCTCACAGTACCATGATCCAGACGACGAGCCGGAGGCCCCGCCTTACGATCAAACGCTGGAGAGTAAAGACCGAACTCTAGAAGAATGGAAAGGTAAACTATTGTCTATTGTCCTTGATGGAAGACAACAAAAACATGATGTGATTGCAGCTCGTTCATGGCATTTTAAAAAGTCCAGATTTTGCCCACTTCATAGCTTCTTTCGAATGAATGCACTCACTGCCTTTCGTAAACAATTTTAGAAGGGCAGATTTGATTTGCAGATGAGGAAGTTGCACAAATTGATGCTACGGATCCAAAGTGAGCTTCAAGTCGCGGAGCTTTGAGGAGTCATGCAGACCACAAAGCACTATGGTTTTTGAAATATTTAGAGATGGCATTTATCATATCAGAAATATGATTAGGTTTTTATTTCAGATGGTTTGTGAAATGCCCCAAAGCTGATGTGAGTCATGGTGAATAATTTTGTGCATGGTGCATTTGATAGACCAGTAAACCAAACTGAACAAGCGCAATTATAATAGCACTGAATAAAAGCTGTGAAATATTCGTCACCGTTTCCTTACGTGGCTCAAATCTTAATCAGCACTCCTAACTCGTTTTCTTTTCCCTTTTTTCTCTGTCATGTATGTGCATAGAGTTGGTTTTCGAAGAGGCAAACAGCTTCAAAGCATCTGGCAGCAAGACTGACAGCCTTCAGGTGGAGCAGTAACCCTCCGTCTGCTCTGCCTCAACCGTAACTTGAAAAAGGACCACATGCTGAATGAGTGGGAGAAGGACTGAAGACACTTCTGCGGTCACTCTGCTCAGTGCGACTATGTCTGATCGCCTGTTATGAGTTTATCTGAGCAGGGACGGTCTCCCACGGGATCAAATGCACATACTGCAACTACAGGGAAGATTTTAGAATCTGATTGAAGGAGCCTCCAGTCCAGAAAGTTGCTTCCTCTTATGTTTCCGGCTGAGTGAGGCTAAAAAGAGGAAGTGTTGAGCAGTGAGGCTACATCAGGGATCGGAGAGGACGTGAGGATTCATACGAGGCAGCAACTTTACGGAACTGAACTGTGTTTACAGACAGATAGAAGGGTGTCAAAGGAAGAAAAACAACGCACACTAGGATTTCCAAAGCAACGACTGAATGCCGTCTCGCCCCTCGTCATGACAAATGCCATAAGCAGTCACTGCTTTCATATATGGAATTCATGTTTAAAGGCCTGCAGCAATGCCACGTCATGCCACAGAACAGCTTCGCTTTTGCCTGCACACTACTGCATGATTTATGTACATTTTTATTACATACAGAATATTACTGGTGCTGTATTATAACCATTAAGACTGCTTATCGCATCTGCCAACACTGCTGTAAAACCAGCCTGAGGGTCAGAGAGTGGCATTACCAGGAAATGCGACCAACTTTCAGCCTGTTTTATCTTTATAATTTCTGCACATTATAAGAAAAAAAGCAAACAAAAACTACTGCTCTTCCTCAGATGAAATTCATCCTCTCCTGCTTACAGAATAGTAAACACCAACTGTGCTATTAATTAGCAAGGGAATCAATGTATGCCAAAGCTGGAACAGAGTGGCTGCGATGCAGGGCTGTGTTTACAGTGTGACTTCGCTTCTCATATACAATTTCTGCTGACGGCTGTTTTCTGATTGCCTGCTCGCTTTCCATCAGGTTTTCCATAGTCGTCTGCTGTGTCTTTTACAGCCCCGGTTTGTGTGTGTGTGTAACAGTGCTGGAGAATAACATATTACTCAATTTGTAGCTCCACACAAGCAATGACCGGTGAAAAACTCCAGGCTGATGATTCCCATGAAGCAGCCATATTTGGCTGCTTGTGGCAACCAGGGATATTTCATGTGTCCTCAGCTTCTGTTCAGTTTCCTCAATGCTTGAGTGTTGTAAAGAAAACAAACCATGTTGTACACGTTCATTAGCGACCATAATATGAAAGTATTGGGGATGTTCTTTCCCTCGATTGTGGGTATTTCTGATAATGCCGCAGTTTATAGCTTATACTAACAAGGAAGGCCTCACAGGTAACATTTGTATAAGCAGCCTGAGCTCAGTGCATATGCAGATTATGACATGAAACGGCTGACTTCCTCACTGACATTGTGTTATTCTGCTTGCAGCATTCTGGAGTTTTAGTTCCACAAACTTCTTGCTGAGGTCGAAATAATCCGGTTGTGTTAAACCACAGTGTGCACAGCCAACAAGCCAGAGTTTTCACTGCTTAATACTGAAGGTCAGTGAAAATGCCAAGAGGTTAAAGAGTACAACACTGATAGTATGAAGTTTAGTACTAGCCTGGCCTCGGGTGATCGGATGATATTGGATCATGTTTAATGCACAGTATGTTAATGCATCGCCTGGTGTTTTTCTTCATAGTCATGTTCAGTTCCTTGGCTTAATCCACTCTAGTTTGACTCGACCGATGAGATCATAACATCAGTTTGCCATTTAGAATTTTTTTTTGAGGAACACAAGAAAGCAGACCTATACTTAACTATTTTTTCCTGTAACGGTTCACACTGGAGTGCTACATGTAGCTTTTCATGCAAGGCGTCCATTAACAAAATGTTGAATTTACAGTCCAGATAAATCCAAACTGTCTGTTCCAGTCAAAGCGTGTTAGAGCTCGGAATGTTAAAGTGTTATGTGCTTATGTGGATGTTGTACAGTATATGTGGTGGATCCGAATAGCAAACTGCAAAAATCGAATGTATACATATAATGTATGTGTATGTTACAAGTTATAGGTGTCTTTTGAATATGTCACATGCCAATATGTGTGTGTGCATGTGTGTGTGTGTGTGTGTGCATGTGTGTGTGTGTGTGTAGACATGACCTTCAAATCACTAAAGGGAATGTCAACAGTTTTCAAATTATTCAGATGATTTCCTCATGACTCGGCAACTCTCGCCTTCAGCAGAATAAACACCATCAGTTCTGTTTGTCAGTTTCCTAATGTATTCTCTGCAACATTCAGTCATTTTGATATATATCATGAACACTGCTGTCCACATACTCCAGCTTTATGTTTGGGAATGGCCCCACCCTGTTGCTCGAAGAAACAGGTATCCACGTTTGTTGTAGAGGAACTGGCCTTCACTGAGCCATGACCTCAACTCCATCCAAACCACTTCAATGAATGGGAACGCCAACTGAGAGCCAGGCCTTACTGCCCAACATGAGAGGGTGAACTCATGAGTATTGTGGCTGAAAAGGAGCAAATCCATGCATCCAGAATCCAAACTCTTGGGGAAAGCCCTCCTAAAAGACTGGAGACTGTTGTAGAAGCACATTAAAACCCACAGTTTGGGGATGAGATATTCAACAATGACATGGGCACATACGTTTGGTTGTCCATATATACAACCCAAATTCCAAAAAGGTGTGGATGCTGTGTAAAACACAAATAAAACAGAATGTGATAATTAGCTAATACTTTTTTGACATATACTCAATTGGAAACAATACAAAGACAATGTATCTAATGTTGTATCTCGTCAACTTCATTGATTTTTGTAAATATATGCTTATTTTTTTATTTTATGCCAGCATCACATTTAAAAAAAAGTTGGGACAGGGGCAACAAAAGACTGGGAAAGCTGTGGAATGCTCCAAAAACACCTGATTGGAACATTCCACAGGTAAAGAGGTTAATTGGTAAATAGTATCATGGTTGGGTATGAAAGGGTCGTCCTCGACAGGCTCATTTGTTCACATGCAAGGATGGAGCAAGGTTTACCACTGTCAAACACATGATCGTATAAAGGATATTACTACACGGGCTCAGGAACACTTTGTGAAACCGTTGTCAGTAAATACAGTTTGTACATGATTGCATTCTGTTTTTTATTTACCTTGTACACAGTGTCCTGACCTTTTTGGAATCAGGGTTGTAGAATAGGACAGAATACATATAGTCTAGTTTGTTATTAAAATAATATAGTATAGAAAATAATAAAGTAGGCTATGATATAGAAAATAATAATAATAATAACTTTATATTTATAGCACCTTTCAAAAACAAAGTTCTAGAGTATAGTATAGCATAGTTTGGCATAGCGTAGTATTATAATATGGAATAGTATGGTATAGAATACTATAGAATAGAAAAGTACAGTATAACATAGCACAGCATAACATAGCATATTATAAGACAGTATAGAATAGAAATGCATAATACAGAAGAGTATAGGAGGATAGTATAGATGTTAATAGAGTAGTATAGAAAAGAATATAGCAGTGTAGTATAACACTGAATTATAGTACATTAAAGTATAACAGTATAGGAACATTGTAATGACACCAAAGGCCAGTTTAAAACATAACGTGATAATTTTAAGATCAATATAAATCTATTATTGAATAATATGGACACCAAAATACAGCAAATCCTACAGAAACATCAGGCCTTGAATATTAAAGGAGTGTTATCGGGTGCATCGATCGGCAGATGTTTTGTGACATTGTAGACACACCCATAGACTGCCCCGGGCGACCACGAGCCGTGACTAACAATGTGTGTATACGTGTGTGTTTGTGTTGGGGGGTGTAACTGGCGACCCTCCAAAGCGCCCAAGTGGTCCGCTGGTTCATCTGGAGGAATTTGCGCCCCGACCAGACTCTTCTCTCTGTGGGACGGATTGCGCGTCTTGGGCATTTTAACATTAAAAACTCACTTTGTTCACATGAGAGGACGGAGCGGAGCGGAACCGAGAGTCGAGCGGACCCACATCCCGACCTCAGCCCCGTTGTCCAGTCGTTAAGGTATGGCTGTGCGGTCCAGGACGGGATTCTACCGACAGGAGGTAAACAGAACCGTGTGGGAGGTTCCGGAGAGGTACCGGGACCTGAAGCAGGTCGGAACAGGAGCCTATGGGACAGTGTGGTAAGTTTGAGATGAAAAACACTGAACTTCACAGCTCAGGGAGAAAGAAATGTGTTATCAGCTGATTGGGAGAAAGGGTTCGAGCCATGTCGGACTAGATAAAACATTCAAATTCTCATATTCCATAAAATGCATTCTCACCCAAAACTCTTCAAGTCTGTAAGAGATAAAGTTCAGAGTGCAACTACAACTTTGATTCAGGCCTTCTCTGATTGGGAAACCACCAAATAGGCTTTACTTTTTTGACAAAAGTACTCTCTAGATATTTTATAATGACAACAACGAGCCAGTTTGACCTTATTTTACTCCAGTAAATTTTTACCTCAATGCTTTTAGCTCTATTTGAGTATAATGTTCCTGCAGCAGCAGTTCTGCTTGTGTGTGGGGTATTTTGGTGAGCAGTCTCTGCACAGCTGGCTCTGCAGGGCCTCTCATTGCATTGTGTTGTGTGGATGAGGGTCAACAAAGAACCCCCCCCCCCCAAGTCTCATTGTTGGGAGAAGTCGAGTTAGACCCTGAGTTAAGTGCATAGAAGGCACCGCTACTTTGTCTTCAATCACAAATAGACCTCTATCCACAGCAGACATGTCATAGCGGGAAAGGCATAGGTGTGATTAATATCATTAATGAGGCACTGTTCCATTTAGATGTCCCAGATGTTATTGTGAATACAACAGTTGAGCTTTTTCTCAAGCTTCTTGTAAAATTACATTTCAATCATATTCAATATAACTTTGTATCTGTCTATTTCAGTTCAGCATGGGATCGCCGGACGGGGACACAAGTGGCCATCAAGAAACTTCATCGGCCTTTCCAGTCCAAACTTTTTGCCAAAAGGGCTTACAGAGAGCTGCGACTCCTCAAACACATGAAGCATGAAAATGTAAGAAAACTTTCCACAGCCTTTTATTCCTTACTGATATTGAAGTTTTAGGTGGGCGTTCTTAATAATGGTCTTGTTTTGTTTTGTTTTGTTTCTCCTGAGTAGGTGATTGGGCTCCTGGATGTTTTCACTGCCGAAATCTCACTGGACCGCTTACGTGACTTGTAAGTCCCCGTCCATTCCTGAATGTTGATTATAAAATGGGCTGTTGTTCCACTGGAGTGACTCAACTCCTCTTCCCTCGTCCACAGCTACCTGGTGATGCCGTTCATGGGCACTGACCTGGGCAAGCTGATGAAGCTGGAGAAATTGACAGAGGACAGAGTGCAGTTCCTGGTCTATCAGATGCTGAAAGGACTCAAGGTGACAACCCCCACCTATGAATGTTACTCATCATTACCAGCATCCATACAGTACCTGTTAGAGTGGTGAAAATAAATGCAAATTATGTCTTAGTTTACGAGAAAAGTAATGTGATTACAGTTTGTCCTTAATAATTACAGGAAGAAGTGAGGGTCATACGCTTGTTTGACTGAGGTGAGCTGAAGTTGCTGATGTTGTCTCTATTCTCCTCTCTCCTCAGTACATCCACTCTGCAGGGATCATCCACAGGGTGCGTGAACTTTGACTTTTCAGACTATGAGCTTTGGGGGTGGGGCTCTTGCTCTTTTTCACATTCAACCCCATTCATCCAGATTCCCACACACGGAGCTTTCTACACACAGAACGGGATGATACGCTGACAATTAAATTTTGTTTGTGAAATGTTCTGGATGTCTCTTTGAGTTCACCCACCAAGTTAACGGCTTATTGCGATTTTAGTACCAGTAGAATTTCTATTGACGGAATCTTTCACGTTAATACTGAATGGCTGGATATAGCTCAGTATTACCAGCCCTCAAACAGGCAGCAGCCTTTCAGTCAAAGTTCAGGTAGAAAAAAAGCCCATAAACTTCTAAGTGTGTCTCAGGAAACAAAAATCTTGATTTTTATGATCAAAATTGGAGGATTTCAACATAAAATTATATTTATTATAATTCACAAGACATTAAAATGTAATTGATATTTTGCTCAAAACATGAAAAAAATGACAAAGAAACGTCTTCTTATGTCTCCTATCACTGACTGTAACTATTCTCTTGATCTCCTAACGTTTCTGTATCCCGCAGGACCTCAAACCTGGAAATTTAGCCATTAACCCGGACTGTGAGCTAAAGGTATTCATAACTTTACATCAAGCTGTTTTAATGTGAACATCCCATACATCCACACATTTTCACGTTACATTCCTGCTCCAGATTCTCGATTTTGGCCTGGCGCGGCAGGCTGACGCAGAAATGACCGGTTACGTTGTGACACGCTGGTACCGAGCGCCCGAGGTTATCTTAAACTGGATGCACTACACACAGACTGGTAAACTGTCTTTATTCACATTTTGTGTGAAAAGGAGTGCAGAAAAAGGCAAAGAGACCTGCTCCATAACCCACTTTGCTCTCTGTTGCAGTGGATATCTGGTCGGCAGGTTGTATCATGGCAGAGATGCTGCTGGGAAAGCCACTGTTCAAAGGAAATGATCGTATCCTTAACTTCCTTAACTTCCTTGTACAGACAGAGAAACAACTATAATACACTTGTTTCTACTGTTTGTAAATGTTGATCATGCTAGCATTATAAACTGAATATAAAGCTTATTTTTTGGTTTAAAAAAAAAAATCCATGCATGATGAAACTTGACCATAGCTACTGCCAGACCTGGACCAGCTCAGAGAAATCATGAAGATTACAGGAACCCCAACTGCTGATTTTGTTGTGAAGCTACAGAGCCAAGATGTAAGTCATACAGTGGGTTTAACCCTTACATATTAAAGGTACACTCAATGCAAATTCTGTATGAAACACTCACTGGCTGCAAAGTTTCAAACCTCAAAAAGACAACACAGATGAAGTAGCCATATTTTGATGAAACAATGACTGTTAAGAATTTAGTGCAAATCTACGAGGAGCAGAGAATTCTGCAGGCATAGTTACTGTATATATACTTTTTTCCTCTGTTGGATTCATTGTGACTGACTGAATTCATGCTGGGCTCAGCATCTGTTCTACATAAAGAGTGTTCAGTGTTGCACCATCATGGGTGTGAAATCTGAAAACGAAGAACAAAGAACAAAATATAGCCCATACACGTCTTTGCTCTGACTTATGAAAATTCCTCAGGACACAAACATTCTTTCCACTTCCTCTCTTGACAGGCCAAAAACTACATCAGAAGTCTACCAAAAGTGCCAAAAAAAGATTTGCACTCCATTTTCTCCAAAGCGAGCTCAAATGGTACGCAAAGATCTTCTTCAGCTTACTCCGGTGTTGGTGCACTAAACTCTGTCATGCTGACCTTGATATGTATGTCTGCAACACAGCTGTGTGTGTCTTGGAAAAGATGCTGCTTCTGGACCCTGAGCAGAGGGTGAGCGCCTCGGAGGCACTCGACCTGCCCTTCTTCAGTGAGTTCAGAGACGCAGAAGAAGAGACTGAAGCGCTGCCTTATGATCAGACCATGGACAACACAGACCTGCCACTGGACCAGTGGAAACGTAAGAGAGAGGAGAGAGGCCACTTTACAGATTTAAAGCTGCTTTTATCAATATTTTTAAAACTGTATCAACAATAGGTCAAGAGACTACGTGTAATGTGAAAGGTGTCGCTCGTAGTGGCAAACCCACAGGAAATTAGTAGCAAATTCTGCAGTTCCTTTCAGGTCTATGGATCGTTTTTTTTCCTCTTTTAGCTCATTGTTTTCGTTTCAAGAGCTGCAACTTGTTTGTTTATAGTTTATATGGTTTATAGTGAAAAAGCTCAGATAGACCCATTGAACGCTGCCCGACCACCGCCAAACAGCAGACAGACAAAGTTAGCGGCTAGCTAGTGAACATAGTGGAGCATTAAAATTGCTAACAAGGCAGATATTTCCCTCAGGAGTTGGTGGAGACAAAAACAGAATTAAAAGGAGAGTAAATATTGGACAATATTCATCAGTTCTCCTAAGACTTCAAATGAATGCTAGGGCATTGATATGGCAACTGTTTGCGTTGGCCATATCAGTCTTTCAAGCTGACAATATTGTGTTTAGAACTTGTTGAATTGTCCCCAAGTTGCTGAAAAAAATCTACAGGCCAGTCAAATTCAGATGGTCAGGAGGAGGGAGTTATGTAGAAGGAAATTATTTCTTTCAGTGTTGTTACAGTACCTGCTGTTTGCCAGAGGAGGTCACTGAAGATCTTACTCGATGCTGCGTGTAACACGTGCAATTTTCTATAGGTACAGGAGGAGAAGTAACAGACAATTGAATTGGCTGATGCATAATGCTTTCTTTTGTCTTTGTGCAGGTCATACTTTCACAGAAATACTGACCTTCAGGCCGCCCAGGGACTCCAGAGAGACGTCACTTTAGGGGCACACACACACACACACACACACACACACACACACACACACACACACACACACACACACACACACACACAC
>JBBPCS010063708.1:0-17314 GCA_037974645.1 Hollardia meadi
CCCCAACCGGCCCCCCCCCCCCCCCCCCAAACCTCATGAACCGGTCAAAAAAACTCCGGACCTGAACACAAACATTGAGCCGGACTGCGCCACGCGCTGGGTCGCGCGCGCGCTCCTCTTATCTCCAGGAGCAGGACGGAGCGCGCGCCCGCTGCGGACTTTTGCCCCCCGAGGCTCTGATTGGTGAAGACAAACCAGACGGCGTCGGAGCAGCTCGAGCATGTTTTCACCGAAGTCCCCCAAAAGTTTGTCCAAGAATGAGTCCGGGAGGCGGCCCGGCGCCGGGGAGCAGATCTGTATGGTGGAATGCAGCCGTGAGCCGGTATGCACCTGCGGCAGCACGAGACCGGGTCCGCCAGAGATAACGGTAGGCACCCCCGGTCCATCAAGCCCCGGGTGTCGTCCTCTGTCTTCAGACAGGAGGAAGGAACTTTATTCTGAAAGGGCTCATCTGCGCAGTTTAGTTTATTTCAGCACGTTTGTGAAAGATAAGTTTCAGTAATCAGAGTACTTGTGAGTATCTGTTTTAAAGTATCACACAGTGTAGAAATACTAGTCCTTAAATTCATACTTATGTAAAATTACTTTATTACCATCAAATTATACTTAAAGTACCAAAAGTAAAAGTACTCATTGTGCAGAAATAAAATAATGAAATAAAGTGTTGCAGCTGGTGCAGTTGGAGCCAGTTTGAAGTACTTTTAATCTGTAATAATACATCATAATTTATTAGTTTATATATATATTTTTATCAATAATCTGAATCTGTAAAGTAACTTGTGTTGTCCAGTAAATATTTGTGCAGTAAAAAGTACAATATTTCTCTCTGAGGTGTGGAAGATGGTGTTTAAATAAATCAAACAGATTTAGATCAGAAAACACACACACACACACACACACACACAGAGAGAGAGAGAGGTCTACATCAGACCATTAGATTGTTGTTGTCAGGAGGTGAATGAAGTGGTTGAGTTCGTCTGCAGCTCGTGTTACAGCTTGAACGAACGTATTGTGTGTTCTCGGGACAGAAGCCAAACAAATGTAATGTAATGAAGCAGTCAGAGCATCCAGCACACACACACACACACACACACACACGGTTCCATTCACAGCCTGTATGTTATCCAGTTAGCCCGTCATGTTGACTAAATTAATGAACAGCTTCTTTATCTTCAGGTGCTCTCTCGTCCTCTCTGAAAACACCTGGAAAGTGTTTTTTTCTTTTCAGAATGTCGTCTGAACATATTTCCGTGAAGAACTTCCTCTCCTCGTGTGCTCCCGTGGCTCATTTTCCCTTTTCCAGCTTCCTGTTATGATGATAGCTGCTGTAACTTCCTGGAACTGGTCTGAAAAATGTTTACACACAAACCGAACCGGTTCAGTTTGATCCGAGACCACCTCTTTCCGGTAGACCAAGCTTTTTGGTTTCACACCTGAAGTTTTGGTTCAGATCAAACTGGGAAGTCCAAAAGTCAGGACCAAACGGGTTTGATGTGAAAGCACACATGGACAACAAGGTTATTTAAAATGCTACTGCAAATATCATGACTCTTAACATGACACATCAATACTCTGTAGATAGACCGATTGATTTGGTTTGGCTGATTAATCAGAACTGACAGGACGTTTAAGACTCGGCAGAAATCAGCTCTGATGGCTGTCAACTTTCAACCACTAGTTTGATCAGTTCCAAATTTATTTATTGATTACTCTGAGTTTGATGCTCAGCCCAACAGTCATGGGCTGAAGATTCAAATGAATCTTTAATCTCAGGCCTGCAGCTCTCTAAGTTCCTGTTTACACTCGTGGCTGTAAAAGATAAGCCCGTTATATATCCAGTGGGGTCACACTACTTCAGACGCTGTGATGTCATAAAGACGGTGGAGTTTTATGGTGGAGGATGGTGAAGCAGTTTGATGTGTGTGTGTGGGAAATGTTTGTCCTGTGTGTGTGTGTTGCACTTTGAACGGTGGAGGAACCCAGAGGTGAACACCAGTGTTTGTCTTAGTGTAACACAAACAGACACACAGAGCTATAGGTTCTGTGGGATATGTGGTGACTTTTATATGAAGCTGATGGTCCTACTGGTGTGGCCCCAGTGGCCTAATGGATAAGGCACTGGCCTCCTAAGCCAGGGATTGTGGGTTCAAGTCCCATCTGGGGTGTTTTAATCTGTGAAGGTGTAAGAAAATGTCAAAAAACCTCATTCTGACAACAGAAATCTGTCACATATATCAGGATTACTCAGACTAAATGTCTCAAATCGCACCCAGACTGAGTTCTGAGGAAACAATGTATCAAACCCCACCTCTTGCTATTCCAAGGTTTTTCTACAGATTACAGAGGACAAACAGATTTCCTCCCACATAACCTCTTTGTAGATCATCTTTTGTATCAGAGAATCAGGTTTCTTGTACTTTAAAAACTCTTTCACACTGTTTTCTCTTTTCAGACGTCTGATATGACCCCTATAGATAATGGAAAAATGATACTGTGGCTATAGACGACACAAGAACAGCGTGATTTGATGCTCAGAGTTTAACCGCAGGATTTATATTTCCAAAGAGTATCAGGGCTGACTTCTCTCTTCACAGAAAGTGACTTTAAGCAGAGTCACGTTGGGAGGCTTACATGAAGGGCCAGTCATGTGGTTTTTAGGTCCCAAACCGGCCTGCTCTCTGTTGGGGTCAAAGGGAGAAACCCCTCCATGACAACCTGCTGGAGTGGAAGTGTCTGTCAGTCCAGCCAGCATGCATGAAAAGTGGACCTTATCTGTTGATTCACCAGGGAATTAAAAAGATTGGCTTTTACTTTACTCTCAAAGCTGAACTGTGATATAACATCTGAAGAAAATAGACTCAAAGAGGTGTTTTAGATTTCAGTGAACACATGGAAGCATTCAGTTTTTCTGATTGACACAGGATTTCTGTGTACGGAGAGCAGAGATTTGAGGGTGGAGGCTTTAAACAAAGCATGAAGGAACACGTAACGGCTAAATGAGGTCGAGTGGGTCCTTGTTGAGTTGAATGGTGGCGGCCTTGAGGAACACATCCATCAGTTCCACTTGTGTTTCTTGTACTCAGGAAATGAAAAGAGGTTAGGCATGCTCACATTTATACAACAGGAAATGAAAAGTATTTTTTTTCCTCCTGAGGTAATCCAGTAATCCCTGAGTAGTGTAAAAACATAATAAAATATCTTGTGCAGCTACAAGAATGTTGTTTTGGTAGCAGAGCTGTTTCAGTGATATGAAACCTTATTGGTTGGGTTCAGTCGCAGGATGATTCAAGTCTTACAGCAGTGAAGAACGCTGAATTGATTTCTCTTATCTTCCCAGAATGGCCCTGACATTGAGAAACAAGGCTTCAACAACTTGGCCTACGAGTATGGGAGTCAGAGTGAGCTCTACCCCCCACCCAAAACTGCCTCCAGAGCGACCTTTAAACTCCTGGGACTCACCCCGGAGCACCAGGCCCAGGCCGTCAGCGGCAGAATCTCCAGCCTGAATGGAGTGCTCGCTGCCAGCTGGTCTTCCCCCAGCGGCTTGGCCAATGTGGACTATGACGCCTCAGTTATCACAACCAAGGAGATCGCCCTGGAGCTCCAGACCATGGGGTTCAATGTGGAGTCAGCGGTGCGGATCAGGGTGGATGGTATGCACTGCCAGTCCTGTGTGCAGTCCATTGAGGGACAGATCGGTCCTCTATCTGGGGTTTCACATATTCAGGTGTCCCTTCAAGACGGTGCAGCGCTGATCGTACATCGACCTCTTCTGGTTACACAACAGGAGCTGAGAGACGAGATCGAGGATATGGGCTTTGGTGCCGTTGTATTAGCCAATGATCCGCCTGGACCGGATATAAGCTACTGGCAGGACACGTTGAGTTCGTCAATCCAGACTGTCACCATTTGGATCGTAGGGATGACTTGCAACTCTTGCGTGCAGTCCATCGAAGGGAGGATCTCTCAGATGAGAGGAGTGCAGTCCATAGCGGTGTCACTGAAGGAGGAAAAGGGAACGGTGACCTTTGACCCCAGTCTGACGGAGCCGGAGCAGCTCAGGGCAGCTATCGAGGACATGGGCTTTGATGCATCACTTGAAGGTAAGCACCAACGAGAAATGTTATTCTAAGGCTGCATGTCAAACAGACAAGATAAAGATAAAACACACAAAAATATCCATCACAGTTGTAGATAGCCTGAGTTAACGTCCTCAACTAACATCCCAAACCCCAAATATATTCAGTTAATTATCACAGAAGGCAAGAAAAACAGCAGATTTTCATATTTCAGCAGCTGGAAATTGGTCATTTTTTTAGAGTCTTTGCCTTAAAAAATATTTTAAAGGAATGACGAAGTTTCTGATTACCTTCTTGTTCTTTGACCAATTGATTTATCAGCTACCGATAATTGTTTCAGCTCTATCTGAAGTCCAAGTCCTCCACTATCCAATTTCTACAATGAGGATTTGCTGCTTTTCTTCATTTCTGATATTAAAGTCAGAGTCTTTGGGTTTTGGACTGTTGGTTGGACAAAAGAAGCAACTTCAAGACGTCACTTTGGGCTCTGGGAAACTATGATGAGCATTTTTTTATATATATTTTACAGACAAAACAATTAAAATAACTGGCAGATTAATAGATAATGAAAATCATTGTTGGTTGCAGCCCTAGTCAGAAGTTAAAATAAATCAACCTACCAAAACCTCTGAAGCTTGACATGTTTCTTTATCCTTACAACACTGTGTAAAACCTTTGTTTGCACCCTTTGTTAAATGAGTGTTCCATCCCTCCCATGAATTCTTGTGCATGATATGTTCAGGTGCATTCAGGAGAATTATGTTATTTATAGCCTCATGCACACTCCCAAAGAATTTGTTCATTACAGTCTGGTGCATAAAGCATCTGTCCCAGTACCTGTACATGTTGAGTTTCCAGTATGACCTGCTGCTGTTTACTTCACTGTTTCACTGGTTGCACAGGCAACCAGACAAGTATGCTCTCCAGTGCGACATGGAGGGCTCTCATGCCGGCCGGCCCTTTCTTGTTGGATTTAATGACGAAAACATCTTGCCAAGACGTGGAATTAACTGAGGCAGATTATGAGCTGATTCTTTCATGTACCTTTCAAGGTCGAGCTTCCTTTAGGTCACTCTTTTTTTTTTTGCCTTGGAGAGAGAGGAGCAGCTTTTTGTGCCTCTGCTTATGTTTAATTCATAAAACTTAAACTTATATATCTTAAAGCAACCGCTTTACTGATATAAATGAAAGTTGACATTCTAACGGGAAGAGTCTGGACTGGAAATGTGAATAATTCATGCTGTTCCTTCCACAACAACTGCTGTTGATATATGTGTGAGTATTTAGAGTGTCGGAAACAGAATAAAAGCGTATTGATCATTAAAACTGAATGACAAATAGTGGCAGCAAACACTAGAACTAAAGAATTTAAAAAGCAAAACAGCCAAAGCAACAAAAATGGCCACAGCATAGTTAGCTAACAGATATTTTTAGGTATAATAATAGAATGACTGCAAACATTGACAAGCTTCATTTGCTAAATTGAGGTTAGCAAGAGAGCCATGCTAGTGTCTCTGTGAGGCTATACAGCTGAGGTGGTGCTGTTGTATCATACTGACGTGTAATATTCAGTCCACTCTCATTGATATTAATGAGGTCGCTTTGTTCCTTCTTCTCGACAGAGTTTGCAAAGAGAATCCAGAGTCAGGAGAAGTCGTGGCCTGTTAGTTCTGGACCTCCTGACCTTCCTCACTTGGCATCGTCAAATAAGCCGGGGGTCAGCAATGGCACTGGATCACAGGCAACCTCCGGAAACGAGATTAAAGCCCAAAAATGCTTCATTTGCGTCATGGGAATGACTTGTGCCTCCTGCGTGGCCAACATTGAGAGGAACCTGCTCAAACACAAGGGTGAGCGAACTCGAGAGTGTCGCCACACCATATTAGTTTTCGTTCGGTAAATGCAGTATCTTTCTTTGACTTCCAGGAATCATCACGGTGTTGGTGTCTTTAATGGCTGGAAAGGCAGAGGTGAAATATGATTCAGAAGTCATGAACGCCGCTGCTGTCACTCAGCTCATAGAGGACTTAGGCTTTGGTGCCAAACTGATGGAGGACAATGCAGTGGAACATGGGAAACTGGACCTCACTGTAAGTCTACACATGATGCAGCAATTCTCAATTTAGAGATAAGACTTCCCACAATATAAAAAAAGCATCCCCTTCAATATTCACCTGCAGATAACAGGCATGACATGTGCATCATGTGTCCACAACATCGAGTCCAAGCTCACCACAACCAAAGGAATCCTCGGGGCCTCGGTGGCTCTGGCAACCAAAAAAGCACAAGTCCAGTTTGACCCAGAAGTCCTCGGAGCGCGAGATATTATCAAGATCATTCAGGTACTGATCACGTTCTATTTAAACACTCCTCTCCTGTAAATCTGTAACATCACAGCAGACGGTTTCATTTCTCGTTCCAGAGCCTTGGTTTCGAGGCCAGTCTGGTGAAGACGGGCTTGAAAATCAACCTGGATCACACAGAAGAAATCCAACAGCAAGTATCTGGTTTAAAGTTGTCCTCATCTCTTAAAAGACTGTCATGGCCTTCAGAAATTTATTTAGATTTATGTTCATTTACTTAATAACAATAACTCATTAACGCCCGATCAGACAGAGCATGTTTGCAGGTTACAAATGTGAGGCGGACTTCCTGATGTAGGTGGTAATTACTGTTGGTAAAGTCATGTTGCTCCAGATATCCACAAACCAGCACTAATTTCTCCTCCGTGATCCAAAAAAACCTGTAAACTTTGTCGTCACCATCACACAAGGCCCGCCTCTCGATTCATCCGATTGGACAAGAAGAAAAAAACACACAAATGACGTCGGCCGTTTTTTTTAGACTCGAGGTATTCAGAGCGCTCCTGCAACAACACGAGGCGTTCAGAGTCAACGCTTCACGTCCAATGAAAGCAACTGCAAAAAAAACCGTCTGAATGGGGCCTCATACACTCACTGTATGTTACTTAAACCTCTATTGTGTGAGTGCAGATTAAATGAGAAAACTGTCCTGCATAAGGCAGAAGTGCATGACCTGCTCTCCTTTGAAAAAGACTAAATTACACATAGAAATCAATAAAAATCAATACAAAAGCCACAGAAACTAAATATTTCCATTGTCTTATGTCCATTTAACATATTTCTGGTTGGTAGAGAAAGAACAGGGAGTTATATCATTGTAGAGCGATATTTGTTCCATTCCACCTAATATAAGACAAATCACCCCAGATGGGACTCGAACCCACAATCCCTGGCTTAGGAGGCCAGTGCCTTATCCATTAGGCCACTGGGGCTCTGAAGGCCATCTGCAACCCGTATCACATAATCAAATCAATCAATACTAGTCTTATTTGGCTACAAAAACACACACGAACATGAGAAGAACTCAGAGTTCTTCATATGTTAATGTTCATAATGTTAGAAGCAAAATGAAGCTGAATTTCTAGTGTCTTCTCTCCGTAAGTTGACACATCTCTGCCCTCCCAGGTGGAAGAACTCCTTTCTGCTCAGCCTTGTCTTCGGCCTGCCTGTCATGGGCCTCATGATCTACATGATGGTGATGGACAGTCAGCACCAGGAGCATGGAGGCTCCATGCCCGATGAGCACAACCTGCTGCCCGGCCTCTCCCTCCTCAACCTGGCCTTCTTCCTGCTCTGCACGCCCGTGCAGGTAAGGCAACACAATCCGTCTGGCACCAGGACCTTCTGAGTTCTCATCCACCTTTAGGTGTGGGTGTAAATCGATAGTTTAATGCATGTCTTAGACACTGGATAGCTCTTGGCACCTGACTGCCTCACCAATGAAAATATCATCCATTCCGTTTTAGCAACAGAGACATTTATCAAAGAGATTTTATTTTCAGATTGTGCTTTCAATCCAAATGTGGAAAAATGGGCTCTGGGATTTTGGACAAACAACACCGGAAGATTATTTAGATGCTTTAAAGGTATTATTCAACATTTGTGGAAATAGGCTGATTCACTTTTTTCCCAGAGAGTTAGATGGAAAGATTGATATATCTCATGTCTGTACGATGAAGAGGGAGAGCTTAGCTTAGCACAAACACTGAAAACAGGGAGAAACAGCGAACCTGGGTCTGTCCAAATATCACACAATCCACCTAAAGCTCAGTAATTCACCTGAAACATCTCCTTTTTAAAAAAAACAAAAACACAGTCCATGTGTGCAGGGCTATATCTTGGCGGGGTGCAGTGACTAAGCTAACTGACATGTTGTGTTGAAATTAGGTTTGAAGTTTCCAGTTTAGTCTACACTGTTTGATCGATGGCAGTTTTTCTCCCCCACAGATCTTTGGAGGCCGATACTTCTACATCCAGGCATATCGCTCGTTAAAACACCGCACAGCCAACATGGACGTGCTGATTGTGTTGGCCACCTCTATTGCCTACATCTACTCCTGCGTGGTCCTCGTCGTAGCCATGGCTGAGAGAGCCAGCCAGAGCCCCGTCACCTTCTTCGACACTCCACCCATGCTCTTTGTGTTCATCGCTCTGGGTCGATGGCTGGAGCACGTTGCAAAGGTAAAACATAAAATCAATTTGTTTCTAAATCCTCACATTGTTTTATATAGCCGTTACTGGCATTTAAACCACCTGGCATGTTGTTACAGGTCATATCAGGTCATGTTTGTGGTTGATGATTGTACATCAGCTGATGCCATAACACAATCATAAGACCACATTAAATCTGAGCCCGAGATCTGATTTTGACCTTGTTGTAACATCTGCAGTTAAAGAGACACCGGACAGTTAACAGCAGATAATAACAGAAAGAGAATTTAAAGAAATTCTGTTGTCATTATAGAATTTTGACCTAAGACTAGATGGTTCCTGACCTTTTAAGACTTGGAGTTAGTGTTTCTAAAACCACATTTCCCATAAGCCCATAATGTATTAAAAATTGTATTGTACTAAAATAATGCACATTGTACCTTTACCCATGTTTTAAATATGTTTATTGTTGCTACATTTTTAGAGTAAAACCTCAGAGGCTTTGGCCAAATTAATGTCGCTTCAAGCCACAGATGCCACCGTGATCACTTTGGGACCGGACCACTCCATCATCAGGTGAGACACGCAAGGTACAAGAACCTCCATCAGCTCTGTAGGACAACAGAACCCAGTTTAACCAGTGATTTCTGGCACAGCATATGACTGGAAGTTCATTTGTGTGCATCAGTGAGGAGCAGGTTGTGGTGGAGCTGGTCCAGCGGGGCGACGTCGTCAAAGTCGTCCCAGGAGGGAAGTTCCCCGTCGATGGGAAAGTGATCGAGGGAAGCTCCATGGCCGACGAGTCCTTGATCACAGGTGGGACACATTAATACAGCTATTCTCAACCAGCGGGCCTCAGAGCACCATGTAGCTTTTTATTTTTATATCTAAAGGTGCTCAAGAATTCACATAAATAAAAATAATCAAATTAAAATGTATAATTTCAATGACCAGTTACATTTGAAAACGTCTGCCACAGCGAGCTAACAAAAAAATGTTTTTTGGGTTCAGTTTCTTATCAAATTTGCAGCAATTCTGCGTCTTTTATTGTGATGTAAAGGTGAAATATACTCTCCATTAGATAATATCTTAATGGATGCATTAACTTGCATCATTTTCCTTAAAGTATTACATCTTTAGAAGTTATAACGCCTATAATAAATAATTGAAGCCCTTTATTCATTTTATTTGAGGACTCTTTGAATACACAACAGTTCTCTCCTGGTCTGTCGTTCTGCTTCTGCCAGGTGAGCCGATGCCCGTTAGTAAGAAGGTGGGCAGTTTGGTGATCGCCGGCTCCCTCAACGCTCACGGCGCTCTCCTGGTGGAGGCGACTCACGTGGGCGCAGACACGACTCTGTCTCAAATAGTCAAACTGGTGGAAGAGGCCCAAACCTCCAAGGTAAAGAGCAGTTTCTACTTTATTTTCAGCTTCTCATGAATTCATGATGTCCATCACTTGTTTCAATTCCGATTCCAATTTAAATATATAAAAAGTATTAGTTTCCATTAAAGTTGACCTTGTTTTCTCTTGTGTGTTTCCAGGCGCCCATCCAGCAGTTTGCAGACAGGCTCAGCAGCTACTTTGTGCCCTTCATCGTGGTCGTTTCTGTGCTGACGCTGGTGGCCTGGCTGGCAATCGGCTTTGTCAACTTTGACATTGTGAAGGAGAACTTCCCGGTAGTTTTCACACGTGAACAAATCGGCTCTCGGAACGTTTCAAAAGAAAAGTTTTTAGCATTTTGACATCGCTGTGATGACCCGTTCTCTTCCTCACAGGGTTACAACCAGAACATCTCCAAAGCAGAAGTCATCATTCGCTTTGCCTTCCAGGCGTCCATCACAGTTCTGTCCATTGCATGCCCCTGCTCTCTGGGGCTGGCAACCCCGACAGCTGTCATGGTGGGCACAGGGGTTGGAGCTCAGAACGGGATCCTGATCAAAGGAGGCGAGCCGCTGGAGATGGCCCATCAGGCAATGCACTCATATTACTCACAGTTTATTAGATTTTATTATTAAAATGTCCACATCTAAATCATTGAAAAGCAGCGACAACAAATGTTTTGTAGTTCAACATAACAAGAGTTAACTAGCCACCAAAAATGTCCCTTTAATGTGTGTTGAGCGAGTTGTATTTCCCACACTGAGGTCTCAGAGATCCAGATGTACTGCCAAAAGTAGTGACATTAAAATATTACATTATTATTTTGTCAGCAAAGTCATTTAAATGTTTCTAATATAAACTGAAGAAACTTGGGTTCAAATATATAAATAATTATTAACTTCTACCAAATCCCACTGTCTAACCTGTACAAGTGTCGCTTACAGGTGGGAACGTTAGTCATTGGTGCCCTCTGGTGGTCGGGAGCATTAACACCTCCGATTACTACAGTGATAAAATTTGACAGTTGTCCCTCACTGTGAATTAATGAAAACATTAACTTTCTCTGGTAACTGATTACTTTTAAGAGAGCTAAGTTTGAGTAACTTTAGTAACTAATCTATTTATATTCTAATACCATGTGACACTTTGCTAATTACCTGCAACAACAGTAGAAATGTTTCATGATTGCTGCTCTTCATATCTCCAAAAATGACAGCTGCATGACGTGCACACGTTTGTTCAGACAGAATCTCACTTTAGGATGATGAAACAGGAAAATAGAAGATGGCGTCGTGACTCAGCTGTGGTTTTGCTTCACTGCTCCCTCAGATCCGTGCGGTGATGTTTGATAAGACCGGCACCATAACAAACGGCGTGCCGCGGGTGACCCGGGTGCTGGTGTTGTGGGAAATGGCGCGTATGCCCCTGAGGAAGATCCTGGCTTTGGTCGGCACTGCGGAGGCCAGCAGCGAGCACCCACTGGGCATGGCAGTTGCCAAACACTGCAAAGAGGTGAGAGTGGGGGAATCTTTCAGAGTCTTCTTCACAGCTACAAGGTTGTATGTTCTGTAAACTTCACACAACACAATGGTGGTTCTACCATGTTTAATCTGTCTGTGTGCACATGTCAGGAGCTGGGCTCTGATGCTCTGGGCTACTGCCAGGACTTCCAGGCGGTGCCCGGGTGTGGGATCAGCTGCCGGGTTTCCAACGTGGAACATCTGCTCCAGCCGAGCGAAGAGCGTTTCCTGCTGCCGGGAGTCACCACCGACGAAAGTTCCCTCGTCTCTGCAGCCGAGGCCTCAACTGCAGGTCTGATGGTTCAATGTCGGGTTAACACACAGAATTACATATTTACATGTCTGTTCTTTGAAGAGCAACTTTACTTTTTGTTCAAGCTCTAATTTAAATTGATTTCCACGTCATCTCAGCCATCTGGTTTGTGGGTTCAACCACTTTACTGTCCTGTGGTTCTCCTTCATGAAGGATGTGTGCTCGAATAATTCTGTAAGGAACTAATTCAGCTCTGCTAAATGAGCTATTTGACAAAAAACACATTATATTAATTGTTTTTTATTTGTATCACATTAAAATGACACATTTCAACATTAAATTTAAGACCTTGTGAAGTTGCAGAATTTTCCGATACGTCTTTGCTTTCAGGCGAGCCTTCGTGTTACTCAGTTCTGATCGGGAACAGAGAGTGGATGAGGAGGAACGGACACCACATCGAAGCAGACGTCGATGCCGCCATGTCCAGCCATGAGACCAAAGGACAGACCGCCATCCTGGTGGCGATCGATGGTGAGGATAAAACCTGCGAACACAAAACAACACCCACATGTGTCTGCAGCTCATCACGTGTTTTCTCTGCAGGTGTGCTGTGTGCCATGTTGGCCATTGCAGACACAGTGAAGGCGGAGTCAGCGTTGGCAGTGCAAACACTCAACAGCATGGGCATTGAGGTGGTGATGATAACCGGAGATAACAGACGCACAGCGAAAGCCATCGCTGCACAGGTGGGGATCGGGAAGGTGTTCGCAGAGGTGCTGCCTTCACACAAGGTGGCCAAAGTGCAGGAGCTGCAGGAAAAGGGCCTGCGGGTCGCGATGGTGGGCGACGGCGTCAACGACTCGCCCGCCCTCGCTCGGGCTGACGTCGGCATCGCCATCGGCACGGGCACCGACGTGGCGATCGAGGCGGCGGACATCGTCCTGATCCGTGTAGGTGACCCAAAAGAGGTATTGATTATTGCTTTTTTATATTCGTATTGTAACAAAGTTTAAAATCTCTTTTTGTGACAACCACAGAACGACCTGCTGGATGTGGTGGCGAGTATCGAGCTGTCGCAGAAGACGGTGCGGAGAATCAGGATCAACTTTGTGTTCGCCCTCATCTACAACCTTCTGGGAATACCCATCGCTGCAGGTGTGGACGGATTACACAGCAAATTACATCATATTACAGCTCTCAGATTAACAATCATGAATACAGCAGAACATTTTTTTATTAATAAGGCGAAAAAATAAAACGTGAAAGGTGGCAAATCCGAGCTGTCAAAACAGTCAAAATGAACATTTAAACTTGTGAACCAGCTTCCTTCTGACCCTTCACTGTGTTGTTTGGTATATTTTTGCAGAGAGTGAACATTAAAAGCCTTGTTGTCCTCTATTGGTTGCAGGTGTGTTCATGCCTGCTGGCCTGGTGCTCCAGCCCTGGATGGGCTCGGCTGCGATGGCTGCCTCGTCCGTCTCAGTGGTTCTGTCCTCGCTGATGCTGAGAATGTGAGTCCACATGAGTTCACATCAAAGACCCCGATCCACACGGAGAAATCGAGACAAATAGGTGTGTGTTGCATTTCTGACCACTGTAACCACACCCAGCAGTGATGCCGAAGTGTACTGACCACACCCTGGGGTACACTTATACATCACTGCAGCACAAATTAAACCACTGGAGGTCAGTAAAAACAAACGAGGCGCCACAAACTGACATCAGAGAACTAGCAGTGACGAAAACCGACTCGTGCATCGCCTCACGTCACCTGTGTCGGATATTTTTTGTCATTTTAAGACCATTTGGTGCTGCTGATGTAATGCTAATATATTAGCATAATAATGCAAGTGCAGCCTTTCAAAGAGCAATGGAATTTTAGTTAGAATGTGAAAAAATTAAATATCCTAAATAAATAAAAACCACAAAACCAAAACAATAAAACAGACTCTTGAGCTCTGTTAACAAAGACTGTGATTCTCAGTGACTGTAATAACCGTCTGTTTCCTCCAGGTACCGGAAAACCTCGGCGGAGCTGTACGAGGCGCGAGCGCAGGGCCAAATGAGGAGCCTCCGGTCGTCGCAGATCAGCACACATCTGGGTCTGGACGGCCAGCGGCGGAGCCCCGCCTTCCCCGCACGAGCTCGGGACCAGCTGAGCCAAAGCGGCGCCGTCACACCTGCCGCCGTCTCCAGCCAGGGGCCGTCCATCAAGGTCCAGGAGCAGCAGGACCGCTGCTCCCTCCTGGACCACCAGACTGCAGAGGACCTTCATGTATAGCAAAGGGAAGGACACAGTTTAGTGTCAAATTTACTGTCTGTAAATAGTTTAAACGTCAACACTGATAAACAACTTTCAGTCCAAAAATCAAGCTGATGACACAAAGTGAAGCTTCATGTCATTTGATTTACTTTTCACTGAAGTCACCGCTGTGTGTGCACTTTGATAACACACAATCAGTGTGTTTGGGTTTGTGTGAGTGCTGATTCTCAGGTTATAAATAATGCATGAGCTGATAGAGGAACACCAACATGTTCTACAAAGTGTGTTTGTGTCTGCTTCATCTGATTTTGTGCTCTGGTCGGGAACTTGCACATCCTGGCTGCAGAAGTGCCGCTCAAGCTGGGAGAAAAATGTTCTTATCTTTAACCAAAGTGCTCGTGTTATATATAGAAGTGAAGAAGAAGAAGTGCAGACTTCATGTGCTTCCGAGTGTATTCTGAGCCGTGCCGAGGATGATTAAAGGAGTAGATTAATCAAAGGATTCATCCATCCAGCAGGAAGAATTAGTTTAACATTTTATAGAATCCTTTTTTTTTTTACAGCAGACTCGTGAATGCAGCAAAAGCCCAGGTGTGATTATTAACAGTAAAGAGGTGCATGCTGGGACACTGAATGGGAAGCCATCGTTAATGTTATTAATCACACCTGTTTCCCCCATTGATGCTGTTCACACACACACAGACACACACACTTCATATTCAGGTCTTAAAGGATCATTTCACTCTAATGTGTTCTTTTTACATCACCGCTTTAGTCACTTCATAAATTAAGATTTTTACATAAACTTAAGCTATAAAATGTTTTTTTAAACAAGTAGAGGTGGAAAGATTAATTCAATTAATTAATTGGTGGATTGAAGCTAGTCTCTCGTCCATGAGTAGGTGCACGTTTCCTTCTGCGTGGTGATAAGTAAAGAAAATAGTTCCTCCATGAAACTTGCTCACAACAAGAATAGAAGCTTCGTATTAAACTTTTTGCTATTTTTACAAACTTCAGTCAGCGATTTTACTTCATCACGAGTCCGGATATATTTACTCTGATGATATATGTAAAAAAATACATGATCTGTTCCAGATTTCAGTCGAGTACTTGCCCAACTGTAATATTTTATTAATGAAAGTGGATTTGCTTCACAAATCTTTGTCTTCTGAGAGATTTCACATGACATTATTCATCTCATCTGCACAAATGGTCTATTTCATCTCCTCTTTCAGTGTTTTTATCTTTACATGTTTGTGCAAACATTTAAACTTAAAGAGCTTTAAACCTAATAGAGTGTCCAAATGTATTTTACTGCATTGTCTTACGAGGGAGTCCTTTGCTTGCTCAGCTGTAATCGCACACATAAAAACACACTGTTGTCAAAAATCTGTGTTAATAAGTGTCAGTAGTTTGTAACGGCTGAAGAAAGACTCTCATTGTCTTAATGGTCCTATCAGAGGGGAGCAGCAGAGTGTTAATGTGAGCCCACACACAGAGACCATTTTACATGCTTTTATCTCATCACGCCTGGAATTACTGCAACAGTCTATTTACCTGCCTGAACCAAACATCTATAAATGGACTCCAGACTGTACAGAACTCAGCTGCCAGGCTTTTAACTGAGAGACGGGATCATATTATTCCTGTTTTAGCATCTTTACACTGGCTCCCAGTATGTTTTAGAATAGATTTTAAGATTTTACTGATTCCTTCTAAAGCTCTTCATGGCCTTGCTCCCTGATATATTTCTGACCTACGCCCCAGTTCATACTTTGAGATCCTCGGGCAGAGGTCCGTTGTCTGTTTCAGAGGCCCGGCTGAAAACCAAAGGAGAGAGGAGATTCACAGTCGAGGCTCTGGAACAATCTGCCCGAGGAGATCAGGTCAGCTGAGTCACTGATCTCTTTCCTGATTTTATTTGTTTTATATGTTCTGTTTTCAACTTGTTTTATAATGTTTTTGCTGCCTTTGTGAAGCACTTTGTAACATTGATTAAGTGCTCTACAGTATAAATAAAGATTATTATTATTATTACTGCTGGGAATATTACTGAGTGAAGTGATTTTCCGGCGATGCTGCAAAGACAATCCTCTGAGTCGAGAGCGGTAGAGAAGGAAAAGATGAAGTGTGCTTAAAGCACTTGGCTGTGATGCAGCTTTTCTTTTATAGAAATTAACAAGCTCTTTGTTGTGCCCTCCCCAGTTCAGTGGCAGCAGCAGCTTCTGATAAATGACCTCCCCAGCCACTGGTTATAATGGGCTGCTGACTGGTTCAAGCTGAATCTTAATGGAACTTTGCTTTAAAAGCCCAAACAGTAAACTTCTGTGGATTAAACAAAACCCTCTGCAGAGTTTTATAAATTGAGCAGTAAATTCTGCTGGAAAATATATATTTCAGCTGGTTTTAAGTTGTCTGAAGAGTTTACAGACGTGACATTGCTTCATTTTAAGGGTCATCATGTCTGAAAGGTTTCACACTAGTAAAATATGTTGAGTGTAAAGAAACATCATGTATGCTGGGATTCATCTTTCAATCACAAACAAATGTCATAAAAATATTCTCCTCAGCTGTAAAAACAGAGATAGTCAACAATATGAGAAAATTGTTTATAATATAAGTGGCATCACCAAAAACCAAAAACTGTGCAGCCAATTTTAAATGATTCAACACCCGTAAGCCACAAATTTAAGGCAGAGAGAAGGGGGGAAAAAGGGGAATGCTTTCCCATGGCCCATGGAGACCAGCAATAATCATGTTAATCCTAGTATAAGCAAAGATAATCAAATTTTATTTTTAACCAAATTATTCACCATTTCTTTTATTTATTATTGCTTTAGTAAAACGCAGCCTGTTTCATAACGAAATACCTCCTGAAAAATATTCTTTTTTTTTTTTTAGTATTTAACCTCAAAACATCAAAATGCATGTACTGATCTAAACTAACTGCTAGGTAATGTTGGAGTGAACTTCTTTGATATGACCAGACCTGCAAATAAATCGTGACGCCAGAAAAGAGACAAAGAGATGAGAAGGAAACGAGGGAACTGGAGATAACTTTTGACCCAAATAATAAAGTTTCTAAAGGTTTAATAACCTTTTCAGGGGTCTAGTCACTTCTGTGGGCGGTCCTGCTCCAGACCTCTAAATATCTGCCCATATTTTTGATTTGATTTGTCCGGCTGTTGAAATGCTGTCAAGTCAGAGTGCTGAATGCATTCATTTATATCACACACACACACACACACACACACACACACACACACACACACACACACACACACACACACACACACACACA
>JBBPCS010063738.1:0-17313 GCA_037974645.1 Hollardia meadi
GGGCTCGCTCGCAGACTTTTTGAGCCCTTTATGCCCACTTTCCGTAAGTCAGCATCGATGCAGACTTTGCCTGAGGGCATTACCCACAGTTCATAGCGTTGTGACGTGAAACACGGGGTTACCAGGGGGAAGCCCGGAAACGTATAAAAAAAGGTAAACAACTGCCATGCTGGAAAAAAGAAATTATTTAAATTTTTTTGTATTTGATTTTTGCTTAATCATGCGGTTTTGACAAAAAAAAGACAAAATTAATAATTCAATTAATTATTTGCAAATTACCTCTTGTCCACTCTTTAAGGCAAGAGCCTGGAACATGTTCAAATCCAGTCGATTCCTCAAGTGCCTTGGCTGTGAAGAAAGTAAAATACGGAAACCCACCATAGTCAGCAACATGTTTTTGCGTTGTCAAGGTGACGTTAAGTTTTTGCATGGTGAAGGTAAGGTGCTGTCCCATTCCAATTTATACTATTTAAGGCCCTTGCAGACTCTCCCACTCAACCACTGACCAGGTGACGTCAGTTAAGTCTGTGAGGGTTCAGGGCTTAGGGGGGACATTGAGATTGGGCCCAACTGACAGTGTACTGTGGGAACAGTTTTGTGGAAAGAGCTCATCACACTGTACCATCATTCAACAGGGACAGATTTTTCTTGTCAGCAGTGCAGAATTCTCAGTCTCGCAGATTTTATTCATGAGCTCAAGATAAGACAACTGACAAAGTAAAGTCGAACCTAAAAGTACCTGGTTCTTATTCCAACTGTGTCTCTGACTCCATAAAAGCAACGGCAGCGTGTGTTTACAGTTACTGTCAGCTGGAGTCATAAAACATGTGGATAGCAGGCGTCCACCGCCAACACTGCACCACACATCACAACATGCGGAGGACTGGGTGCCACGTTGTCCGAACATGTGTGTACTGCATGTGAGCGTGGAACCTCTTGCAGAATTTGCAGATACATTTTTGTTTTACATCCAACTACATTAAACCACAGCCAACAGCTGACCGTACATTAGATAAACGGAAACACTGAATGTGCCGCACAGTGAGGATGAAGGCTCCCTCTGACTCACCAGATCAGTCATCTAATGCTCCTTTGATCGCTCAGGAAGTACGGAGGCATGTAGTTACTTTATCACCCTCATTAATTTCTTATCAGACACACAGCAGCAATAAATGCGCCATTTTTCCCGCAACAGAATTACAGGGAAGACGATGACTTATGAGGATGTGGTCACTGCTGTACTGGTGTGGCAAATTCCTCTGAAGAGAACAGCGCTGACGGTTTGTGATTGATTGCAGAGGACAGTGAGTATCCGGCTATCAGTTTGGCCTCAGTGAAGGAGCAGGGATCTGAGGAAGCCATATTTCCTGCTCGGGGTCAAAAGGCAACTTCAGAGAATGATGTGACAAGGACAGATGGTGCTGGAAGCTTGTATGTGCATGCTGCACGATGTGCTGGACAGACATACAAAACACCAGCTGCACACACAGTACATACACTGAAGCTTTATTTGTATTGAGCTTATATAGGGAGAGGCAACATTTCTGAAGTTAAAGGAAATCGTTTATTTACGTAGCTCTGGCCATTGGTTGAATTGGTTATGATCATCAGAAAAGTTGCTGAGATCTCGGAATGTGATCACAAAAATAGGTGCAGCAGGGTATGTAACATGCATGGGCGCCATTTCAAAACGCGACGTGAGAACTTTCCCGAAGTTCCCGCCCATATACCCGCGTAAGTAACTAATTAAAACCTAACTGATCAGAAAAATGAACACTTGAACATACATCAGCGTGATAAAAACTACCTAAAATGACTTCCCCATCTTTGGGAAAAATGTATTTTAGTTTGGCCCATGTCCTATCTAACAATATTGAGGGGCGGGATTTACGAGTGAGATGTTTTGGCTTCACTTTTGGAGAGCTCTCATGTTGTCCATCTTTATATACAGTCAATGTGTATCCAATGTTTTCTGATATAATTAATTTAATGAGCCACTGTAACATTTCAACTGTGATCTCTTAAGCCTACTTCATGCTTGCTGCATCCACGTAGGCACGAGGATCCGTGTGATGTAAAATTTGCCATCTGCCAATGTTCGAGAAGGCGAAGACAGTATGCAAAACAATAAAAAAGCTCCTTGACAATGCTTCTCACTCTTTTGCACCACTGTAGTGGATTCCCCATCCTCAGCCCTAGTCTAACGTGGTTACACTTACACACACCATTTTCTACTTTTCTGACCTTTTCTTGTTCAGCAACAAAGGAGCTCTTCCTCTTGTCTTGAAGCCGCCATCTTGTTTGCACGTGTGTGGAAAGTGTCTCCTTGAGACTAAAAATCTGGACCTTCACATTAACCTCCATTTTGTTTACTACATCCTAAAACGCTACATGAACAAAGTAAAGGGTATGGACTACATGCTAGCATGACCATGTTAGCATTGTCGTTTGACTGGATGTACTGTTTAGCTTTAATACAGAAGGTCAGTCCGCCATATTGTTTCCTGTATTGTAAAAACGTAGCCTAGGCTAAAAAACTCAGCTCATAAACAGTACACTAAAACATATGTTAGTGTACTGTTTAGCTGTAATATGTGTAATATCGTTTTTTACCAGTTGGCTGCCATACTGTTTCCTGTTTTACAGTCAAAAACAAGTCACCCACCAGACGAGCATTTATTGGTCCAGTGCGGTGCATTGTGGTTGTTTTATGTTTTCTACCTTCATCAATTTAAAAAATATTTGCATCTTTTCACAATTTTATGACAAGACCATTTTTCCAGCAGTGAAGTACTCCTTTAATAGGTGCAAGTGTTGGAGAAAAATGTAATTAGAAAGCTACATAACGGCCAAATTAGGTGCTATATTGTGAACTTTCAAGTGCTGATAGCAGCTAATGTACTTCATTAGTGTAGAGACCACTTGGTACCTAACTGCAACATACTGTGGGCTCATGAACTCTGTGCTTCACACAGGCAAAGCAGTGATTTTGTAAAGTTATTGCAGGCAAACAACAGCAAAAATTTAACCTGCAGATTTATATTCACACAGTAATAATTTATCTAGAAGCTGCTGATGATATAAAGGTTTCTGTTCAATGAAACCTTTACACTGTATACAAAAGCATGTGCAACCACAATATGCAATATAGTGTGCCCCAGACTTACTATTATGGAGGAGTTTTGGGTCATCCTGTCCGAAAAAGGGAGGCCTTTAAAGAAATCTATCTGTCTGGTTTGGTTTCAGTGTCCAATGATGTCACATCCCATCAACGTCTGCCTTTAAAGACTGTTTGCTCCATATGTTTCTCTCATTCTCTGCCAGCCTTCAATTTTGCTGTCATTTGTTTGGGGTGTTGTGTGTTGATGGGGACTCGAGTCCTTTGCTCTCATTAGAGAGCAGGAAACAAGGGCCACCATTGTGCGCCTTACCACCGCGCAGCGCAGCTTTGATCCACAGATGCCAGAGTTCAGCGCGACAGCTGCCTTTATAACCAGTTTCCACGGCTGGTCACTGGGGTTAGGTGTCAGGACCAGTTTCAGATTCATAAGAAGCAGGGATTACTATATGTCTATCTATCTTAGCATTTAACAATTAAGTGGACTGGAGCTAGTGTTAAAACAAATCAAAGCTTTGTTGCAGAACCAAATTGAGGAAGTCGAGTTTTTGAGTTTTCATTCCTGAAACAAATCATTGTGTGTAATTGCCAATCTACTGTATCTCAATAAGAGACATATAGGTTAGCATTGCTACTCTTTAATTCATGCTTTGATGCTCTGAGCATCAGTTAATTAACCTGGTTTTGTTGGTGCTGTTTTGTACACACAGGACACTTGCTGAACAGTAAAGTAAAACTGCTTTAAAGTGCTTTAGTACTGCACATCCATGAAGTTGGGGGACTCAAAAGAGTTGGATTATGAAAAGAGTCAGAAGACACACAACTATTTTCACAGGCTAGTGCTCCCCATGCCTAGTGAACTGACCTTTGTGTTTAAAATCAGTGGAAAGTACGTTTCACTGTAACATCTTCATAGCAATCACTTTCAATACCTTAAAAATCATCTTTCCCTTTTTGGAGGCTGTGTCCTCGCTGCAGCTGGGTTCAGTCCAGTTCAACCCCCAAAGCTTCAGAGATTCACTCACGTTCGGTTGGTTGAGCCTCACCTTCAAACCAATGAGCCACGGGTCTTGACGTCTGTCTCTGTTAGCAGCATCCTTGACAGGCTGTTACAGCTCCTCACATTTCTTGCTAGCCATTGGCTAGCTAGATGGGTCTGTCAGGATGATTCAGTCCAGGTGAACATCTTGCTTGGTGACCTCATGCGACTCCTTCAACAATTTGTATAAACCATTAACTGTATATAAAGATGGATGACATGAGAACTCCCCAAAAGTGAAGCCAAAACATATTGATCACCCCCTGGTGGCTGGCTGCAGTATCGCTCATAAACCCCTCCCACTCCCTGTTAGCAGATGGGACATGGGCCAAACTAAAACCTCAAAGTACACCTCAAATTATTTTTTCCCAAAGTTGGTTTCTGTTATTTTAGGTGGTTCTTATCACGCTGATGTATGTTCAAGTGTTAATTTTTCTGATCAGTTTGGTTTTAATTATTTGATGCTATAAAAAGGGGCGAAACGTCATGATTGACAGCTGAGCCCTGCTCACCATTGAGTCGGGTGGGTGTATGGGCAGGAACTTATACTGTGGCTCCATCACCTGATCACTACTGTGCAGACTCTGGCTCCAAATGACGTCACCAACACAAGATGGCAGCGCTTGTATCCGGGATATTTTGGCTTCATTTTTTTTTACAGTGGGACATGTTGCCCATCTTTTTTATGTCACTGGTTGTAAACTAAAAAAAAATAATCATAGAACTGTCTGCAGCCACAAGTTGACTTCTAGGCTGCACGTTACATAGATTGCCTTGTCCAGCACTGAAGTGTGCTGAGTTAATTTCAGTGCAGATGGTGAAATCACAGCTAAGGATATGCCAGGACAGGATGCAAAGTGTCATTAGAAATCAAACTGGCATGCAGTCAATGCCAGCATGGTCTCACATGCTTTTTCCAGAATATGCTAACACTAACAGTGCTAATATTGGGTTTAATATAGAGTTTTTTATACTGCAGCAGCTTTCACTTCATTGGCCAACATCCCAAAATGATGGGTTCATGTAGCTTCTATTTTACCATCTGAACATCGCCACATTCCACTAACAGAAGGACTGATGAGAGACTGTGGAAGTTTCTAGAACGCTTTGTGCCTGTGGAATGAGCCGTACTGTCTCTGGTTGGTTTATCACTCCCTCCTAAATCCACAGACATAGCAGGAAGAAGAAGCACAGAGGCGTAGACCCCAGCCTTGTAAGTGTGTGTGTGTGTGTGTGTGTGTGTGTGTGTGTGTGTGAGGAGAGTCTGAATGTTGAATGTGCCTGGCAAGGTAATTAACATTTCCCTAGCATCAGCGGCTGGAGCTCAGGGCTAAAATGATCTGCGGAGACCTTGCAGAGGCTGTAATGAAGTCCAAACACTTCTTCACTGACAAAGAATTGAGAAGGACAAAATGAAACTTAAAGAGAACGTGCAGAACTTGCTGCTGAAATTCATCTAGTTGATGTTGAACAGTCCAGAAAAAGAAAAAAAAAAACCTAGAAAGATGTTGAAATGTTACCATGACCATTTACTTTGAGACCTTTCTCAGGCAAGTTCTGGAGTCATAAGGAGCACCTTTATTCATGTTGGACATCAGAGATAATAATAATCATCAGAATGTGGAAGTCTAATTTGGTGTTTTAAAGTGCCTTTTCCTCACGTCTCTCACGTCTCTCGCCAACTCTCCGGCGCCCTCTTTGGGAATGTACTCCTCACAGTTAGAAAACCTCAGAACCAAATCAATAAAACCAGGTAAATCATTGACCTGTGGACATTTTAATTTAGGTTTGTATAGTTTAAAAGTACGAGCGTTGAAAGTGTGTGTGTGTGTGTGTGTGTGTGTGTGTGTTGGGGGGGGGATGAACCGCAGCAATATGTACCAGTGTATTCTAATCAAACAAAATAAGAACAGTTTGTCTTGTGCACACCGTGTTATTGGAAATCCATGTTTATTTGTTTTGTTTTGTTGAAGCCTGCGCATGAAGCAAAATCAACTTCAACTGTCTGTTTTTCCAAATGGAAAACACAAATTAGTATAAGCAGTGTTGGAGGGATTTAGTTTTTTTCTGTATCTTGTTTCCCTTTAGGTTAATAATTACTGAATAAATGGATGCCTCAGCAAAACTCACCTGGAGATGATCTGACATGTCGGCCTGGCTGCAGGTTCTGTGTGATTCTGGCAGGGAGCTCCAGCCTGGAACACTTGTGTCTTTTCCCCCGTCGTGTCCCATGATTTCTGACGCCAAGGTCTCACTTTCTCACCTATCACATTCTGCGATAAATGATTTAGCAGAGCTGAGTTTATCTGAAGGTGACCCTGCCTCACAGTTTCCGCTCTTATCACCCTGTCGGCTAAGGGGATCGTTTTTCGGTCTCCGAGCTGGCAGCAAAAGAGATTCAGCCATTTTTCATTCCAGCGTTGTTTTTGTACATTTCTTTTTTTCTGCTCAAACAGAATTTTAAGATGTTTGATGGGAATATTTCAGCTTTGTGCTCATGTCAAAAATAGAGCTTGAAAGGGCCCTGTTACTGTTGGTTTCAGTTTTAAAAGATTATTTTATGAAGATTATTTTATTCTTTTATGAATCGAATATAAGCACACTGTCCTACGATGTGCTCATATTCGATTTATAAAAGAGGCTAAGAACAAAAACCTTTCTGAAGCAGGTTCTATGAATCCCATTTGTAACTTACGCACCTCTGATCTATAAATCTCAAATCGACTGATGGATTTCCTGTTATATAATGCAATATATAAACTTTTTGTAAGTGAGATCACAGCGATGGTAGAGGAGATTAAAGCCAGGCAACACGTATTATTCTGTGGACTAAACAGTGTGACAAACAGGCAGCTTGAGAGTGTGTGATGGGGCAGAAAGACACAACTGTGTTGATATTAATGCTTGTAGGTCTGCTAATTCCTCACACCTTTGATAATCCCTATCACACAGTGTCAGGGTTTCAGTGTTCAGGGTGTTAGTGTTATATTCCTGTGTTATGGTTTTGACTTTGTAGTTTATATTTGTTAGTTACTTCCTATGTTATCGTGTGAGTTTATTTCCTGTATTATTTTGTAGTCCTTTAATCTTGTATCTTGTCCTGCTTCACACTTCCTCCCGTTGTTCTTTTCCCCCCTCATTGATTGTCTGCCCCGCCCTGATTAGTTTCACCTGCTCCTTGTTACCTGCCCTTTAAAGTCTGTGAGTTTCCTTTTTGTCCTTGTCAGTTCATTGTGAATGTTACCAGGTGTACCTTTGTGCCTGCCTGTCTTTCTTGTGCTCGTCGTTTGTTTTTGCTGCTATGTTTTGGACTCCATTTTGGATTTTGGATTTTTGTTATTAATTAAGTTATTGGTTTTGACCCTCGCCTGCCAAAGACTTGAGTTTGCCTTTAAATGAAACAGTTAATTTAACCGATCCCGTCTCATGGGTCTGCACCTGGTCCAACCCCTCCCTCATGTTCCTGGCACTCCCGTAACACACAGGCTTGGACTGCAATACCCACCCCCCCACATAACCAGCAGGAAAACCACTTACATCAAGTCTAGACATTGCTTCGAGATAAGATAATTTCCATATCAAAGTAAGGTAAGGCTTTTTAAAATCATTTTATTATCATTTATAATTTATTATATATTATTTCAACCAAAGGTGCAAAGTATTAAATTGAGGGTGCAGTTCGTGCTTTTTGCACCTTTGTAGAACCAGCCCTGCTTCAGCAGCACCTTTATCCAATCACAGCACGAGTACAGTTGAGAACAGCTCTAATGGGTACTCCAGCAATGGCATAAAAATCCCTTTTTATCTGGGTCTGCTGGTATGTGGCTGATCCCCTGGAGAACTTTGGGGAGTGCTCGACCTACAGTAGACGTCAACAATCTCTCTCTGGAAGGTCCCCGTAGCCAGAATAGTGGTGCGTATCTGCAGGTGAGGTGGAGTGGGATTAGATCATGTTTATCTCTGATAAAAGCTGATGGGCACCAGAAGGGCACACAGTTTTTGAAGAATCTGTCTTGGTAATCGGAAACGGCTTTATGAGACTCTAGACAACCTCAGCAAACCAATCTGCTTCATTTTAAACACATCGGGCAGTAGCAAATAAGCCATTTCAGATTCAGTACTACTTTATTGTGAAAAATCCTAATTAATGATGTGCTGTCATAATTGCATTTTTTTCCCCTCAGTGTTTTTATAAATGGCTTTTTCCTCATCATCAATAATTGTTATGTGTGCTCTAAGAGCACTCTTAAATTGGGATCTTACTTAAGAACAAGCACCAGTTATGCAAGTGTAGATGAATCCCACAAAACTTTCTAAATTGTTCGCACACGCAGTGTAAGATTACATCTGTGTGCACGCATGAATAATGTATGAGGTCCAATGTGACAATATGAAAGTTTTCACTAGCATTAATGAACCTACAGAGAATTATCAGCTGAATCTGTAGCTCCCCTCAGCTTTACGGAGCTTTATAGTCAGTTTCAGCTCTCTGTTTCCAGCTTACAACTTCACTGTTTTTCTGATGATACAGTGCGATTATGGCAACTTTTGATCTGGCGGGGCCACAGTCGATTAGGTTGAAATAAAATCAACACATCCAGTCATCCAACATCTCCCTCATAGAAGCTGAGAAAAATAGAAAAGAGAAAAAATAGATGGGCTGTTGCCTAGCAGTTACCTTTTGAGACAAATGATCAAAAATGGTACTTAAGTGCAATTTTAGCATCTTTTTAAATGACACCAATCAGATCATGTATGAAACACAATACATCAGAAACTGAATGCTGATTCCAATCAGAACCAGTGTTAGATTTTGACCAAATTGTGCATCTTTATCATTATTCTGCATTGACCTGCTGTATTCCAGCATTGGAGCACTAACTGCCCTGAGGGAGAAGCACAAAGCAAGGTGACATATTTGTTAGTGACTGGCTCGGATGGGGAACACTCCTTTGGGAAAACATGTTTACTGCTTCCTCATTCCCCAGAACAGCGTGCATCGAAACAGCACAAAATAAATGAAAGAGGACCGAAAACCCTGTGTGAGCTGGATATCCACCACAGTTCTCTGATACAGCCTTGCACTGCCCTCACGCCGCATGTTTCATACACCTCTGAGCTTTTTAATTAACTGCAACAGCACCTCATACAGAAATGCAAAACAGCACATTGTTGGTGTGTTTGACAGTGACTGCGCTGCAAACACTGGGCACCATCCGTCTCCTCTGAGGGCCGCGTTGCCGCGTTATTGTGCACCATCGATTGGGCGCGGTGATGAAGCCATCTGGGGACCAAACATTTGTTTCCCTGCTGCTGCTGTTTACGATCAGTGCAATTCCACACACGCATGCACACACACACACGCATGGATGGCAGCAAGCCACCATGCTCACAATTTCACGTATTTAGTAGTTCAGTGCTTATTATTCTGCTATGTGTTTCTCTTTATGAGGTGCAGATGGTTATAACAGACAAAGGTCAGTTAATACTAGTGACAAGTCTCATTCTCACTCACCTGTAATTTAAAGATTGTGTATTTTACTCACTCTGTTGCTCTAAATATCTTCATACACACTGCATCAACGTCCTCACAAGCAGAGGGTCCCTCTTTTTTTTTTTTAAAGTTATTTTTTGGGGCTTTTTTGCCTGTATTTTATAGGGACAGCTGAAGAGAGACAGGAAAGGGGGGAGAGAGAGTGGGGGGTGACATGCAGCAAATGGCCCAGGCTGGAATCGAACCTGGGCTGCTGCAGTGAGGACTCAGCCTCAGTACATGGGGCGCCCGCTCTATCAGGTGAGCTACTGGTCGCCCCAGCCCTCTAGGCTGTCCTACATGCTGTGCCTCTACATGGTTCAATGGTCAATAGTTTCCTGTATGTAGCATTAATGTAATAACTACTCTGTTAAGTTACCATATAGTAAATTATTACATTGATGGCATTAATGTAATCATTTCTCCCTTCTGAATGTAGTAAAAGTTGATAATGTTATAACTTAACAATAACCTAAAAAAAATTCTGAACCAATAACATAATACGTTTTTGTGATTAATGTAATTTAATATGATTATTTACAGGTTATTACATTATTCATTGGACAAAAAATCATGATGTAAAATGTAATGACTGGACCCGGCAATTAAATAATATACTTATATCATGATATGTTTAAAGGCATAGTAGGTGATTCTTTTCAGAACACTTTCTGTTAAATTACTTGAAATTCTCGTAACATACCGATAGCAATGAATAAATTAAATGCTCTGACAATGAAAAAAAAAAAATCTGTCTGTGGCAGTGGCAGGGCTGTATAAAGCCTGTCCAATCAGAAAATTTGGTCTGGTGAAAATAAGTGGATGGCCTACCTACTTCCTGCTTGCATGCAGGCAATAGCTACAGCTAGCAAGCCAGTTGCAGAACCAAAAAATTCAAGAAGAAGAAGAGTTGCAGAATGGCAGAGAAAGTGCCTACAACAGCTTTCGGTCGCAAAAGAAAGACAGTATTTGAGACGGCTACGAACAAAAAGAGGTTGTGCGATTCTTTCAAAAATAAAAGTCTTGCTGGTTTTTCCACAATCGCCTCCTATGCCTTTAGGTTTTATTTATTGTCAAGTGTCAGATTTCCATAACCCTTACCATTGCTGTTGCTTTTTTCAAATAGCTGCTCAAAAACCTGACCCCTGAATATTTGTCTTAAAGTAGCATAAACAGACCTTCCAGTGCCCTCGAGGAGCCGAGACTTGCACCAGGTCTACGTACCCATTGCTCTGAGTTCTCATGACAGAAAGACGGCTAACATTAGCGAGCCCTGCTCCTATAATGTGGGACAGACACACCACTGAGTGTGCAGGAGCTGCCTTTTACTCACCATGTGTTGAAATAACACAAATGTAAAATAATATCTCATGGGAATCAGTGCTAACGTTAGCAAGCAATATTAACTAGCTTCCACTTTCCAAGGAAGGCTAGTTAGCCTAGCTTAGCTTCCAATTTCCGAGTGCAATATGATTTGAGCTGTATAGATTCTCCTCCTAAATGTTGAATATTAAAAAAAGGGACAGACATCTTCAATCTCTAAAAGCACAAGAACAACTCTATGTGGAAAAACATTTTTGTATCAACATTACACTATGAAGTGTTCCAGTCAGTAGCACAATGTCTGCTAGCAGCACCAGCCTGAAGCTTGGATGCTGTTTAATTTTCCATTTGGAAAAATTATGGACAATAGCACAAAGTGAGCAGAATTGGCATTTCAGACGACATTAATCTGTCAGTGTGTTTGTATGAGTACCTGAGAGTAGGCTACATGTGTGTAATTTACTCACATTTACTCTTACACGTGTAAATTCTGCTCATTTTTGTAGGTTACGTAATGTGTCTGTGTGTGTGCATCAGTGTACATGCTTGGAAGTCTTAAGTCTATGCACGCAGTTGTGTGTGCATGCATATGTTTTTACCATATGGGTCTGTGTATGCCTATGTATATCCGTGACTATTCATACAAATTTTGTGTGTGTGTGAGTTTGAGGAGCGTGTGTCTCGGAGGACTGACAGGAGAGCGAGGACTGAATTTAAATGCAGGTCATTGTGCAGATTGTAGATTCAGGTTCTGTCTCTCCGCGCTGCTCTGTGCTCAGGATGAAAATCCCTCCAACATGGCACGCATACCGATAAAATCTAATAACCTTCTCCCTCCCACTGCGATCGAAGCCCGTCAGCTTCGAGGGGACCGATGTCTCGCCCCGGTGGACTTGGCAGGTGATCCTGCAAAGAGCCAGTTCCCACACTTTTATGTGTTTGAGGCTCAAATTGTTTTGTCCATTCGCACGGGGACAAAACTGACAAGGGCACTGGGATAATTGGATTGATGTTGGAATGTGTGGCCATCAGCTTCTTATTTAATTCCTCTGACTCACTCATTAGACCTGGAAGCTGCTCTTTAATTAATTTCAGTGCCGGCTAATTAAGGATAGCAGTATGGTGTGAATGAAAATAAATAAAAGGTGGGCATTAGCTTGGGCTTGTTGATGACACTGAATTTTCCATTTCAAAAAAGCAAAGCTGGGATGTAACTTTTTAATTGCAAAGCAAAAAAAATAATATGGTAATAATTTTTGCCAAGGTGTATAATGCAGGTTGAGACACTTTATTGGGAGGGGGTTATTTTTTGTTTGACCCTAAGCTAGTGGTTCTCCACCTTTTTCATGTCAAGGACCCCGAAACTGACACAATTTAGACCACGGACCCTGATTTGATAAGATTTTGTCCACCATCTGACAAAAACTTTGTTTTGTTTTTAAATGTTTTATTATGAAACCCATGACCAAAATAGTTATGATTATGTCTTTGTTGATGGAGAGTGAAAATAAATTATTTCCCTTTCTGCTTGGGACCTCCTGGAACCCCCTCAAGGACCCCTGGGAACCACTTCCCTAAGCAATCACTACCGTGTGACATATCCATCCCAGCATTGATATTTTGAGTTGACATGGAAGCTGTGGTAGCGGTTGCAAGTAGCAGTTAACTATTGTATTCCCACATTGATCAAAAAAATAGTTCAATTTACAGCTCGTCCAGCTTAATCCAAAGTCTCCAGAAGCCCTGATATCCCACATTAATTTGAAAAGACATTATCTTATTAAAGCATGAATCTTCACTACAGCTGTTAAGCTAAAAGCGTTAGCTCGCACCCCATCTGAAGTGGGTGCACGTGCTCAAATGTGTGAGCATGCGCCGCTAAACGAAATCTCAAAAACTTGAGCATCTTCATCAATCTAAACCAAACTGTTGCTAGGTAGTGAGCTAGCTATGTAAGAAGATGCTTCTGATTGGTCAACCCCCAAATCCGAGGTGCCTGCGATGTTTCAGAGGTCTATAACCAGTCCAGGCTACGTGCTAGGCTTCATTTAAAAAGATATCAGATTGGCTCATTTTTGGGCCCTGCCAGCATTCTATGTTTCTACATTCTTGCTCATGTTTCACCGTCAAAGCTCCACTGCTCCTTTTCTTAGAAGCACAAAGAAACCCAGCTGCAGACACCCCCCTCCACACTTACACACACAAACACCCAGAGTGCATAAATCCACCAGTGACTGACACTTTTAAATCCCTTTTGATATGATATTCACATCTGCTAAGAGTAATCCTCTGAACAGTATCTTTAGAATCTTTCCTCCACAGCTACGCCTTTATCCAATCTGCTGTTTATAATAAAGCCCTTCGCTTTGGGCCCCCAATTAGGCAGCTTAACTGGCTCGTGGCGAACAAATTACTGCCCATGGTCTGAACGGATTTTAATTTCTGACTGTGCCGCGGTGGAGGAGTTTCACTGGTGCAGAAGCCTCACAGCTTGGGTTTTGCTTCATTACACTGATACATAATTGAGGCTGTTTACTTTAACTTCCCAATCGCCTCTGCAAAGTTATTGTTGTGTGTTGTGACCCAGCAGTCAGCTTAGCAGCCTGATTGCACGTTCTATAGAAACGGCTCCAAAAGTGTAATTTATGTGGGACCAGCGTGGCGACATGTGGGCGAAGTGCAAGGTCAAACCCGATGTGGCTCACCGCAGGTGTGTTTACACAGGCTATTATTTCTGATGCTGAAGCGACGGCGTCCCATTTTTCTCCAAGCTTAGTGAATTACTGACTCTGTGTGGTCAGCTCTGCAATCATTTGGGCAGATGGCAATTGTACTTCTCTAACTGTGTTCAACAGCCTGCTCTGGTTTGACGTGCAGCTCACCATTTGCCCCATCTGTCCAGCGTGCTGTTGATCAAGTTGCAAATAAGAGTCTCGTTGTTCCCTCAGCTCTGAACTGTTTCATCATGCAGGCTGCTTTTGGAGACAACTGCTCAGCAAGGGGCTTTTATTGTCCCTGTGTGAGGTGTAATGCTTTTATTGTGCTGAGCAGGGATAGGTTTTGTTGAATAAATCTTGCATGTACAAGTAAACTCTTTGTGAAGTTGAAGTATAGTAATTATAGGGCCAGTGAGACACAAATAGCACTCTTGCTAACAGGATACATGTGTTCTAGCCTGATCAGGAGGGTTTTCCAGTTCCTTAGACCAATTCCACCGAAGTGCAGAAGTATTCCTGCACAACCTGTAGGCCTATTCATCTTCATAATGCACTGTTTTGACAGCAAATGAGAATTAATGTATCATTTGGAGCAGGATCCTTGATTGTGTACGTTGTACTCGGATGTTTTTACCCCTCCAGTTTCTTCTTGCACTGTATTTTGGGACAATAATGTCCATTAATACTACACTCAAATAACATTAACTAAGCACATTTACTCAAGTACTGTACTGAGGTACAATTTTCAGGTATTTGTACTTTACTGGAGCATTTCCATTTTATGCTACTTTAGACTTCTACTCCCTATATTTCCAAGGCACATATTGTACCAGTACGCATCTCAAAATTACCAGTGTTACCAGTGTTTTGACCATCACAAATCTGTTCTTTCATAGCGACTAAAGTCTCTAAAGGCAAGAGATTGAGTGAAACGCCTCCAAGCTGTTACACTGAAAAACACCCGTCTATATGTGTGCAATAACAGGAGCCCTAACACTGGTTTATATTTGTGCATCAGTGATAGTGCGGTTTAATCAGACTGTGTTTTAGTTGTGTAGACATATGAGTGGTCAACATGTGTAGATCAGAGATCTGGACATGGCACACAGATGCTACAGAATGAACCCGAAACTTTGGCACACGTTCCTGAGCCACACACACAGCTGCTGAGTACATGAGAGTTTGGTTTGACGCTGAATATTGAGCATTTGGGAGGATCTGATCTGGTCAATTACAAATATTGAGCTGACACCGACTAAAAAACTACACTGACTCTGCTCTGTCCTTTAGTGATGTTTTCCAAGCCAGCAGAGGATTTTCTGCTCATGCACCCCCCCCCACCCCACCCCACCCTCCAGTGCACCACAGCTTTGACATCACACTCTGATTGTGTGCGACCCCCTGGGATGCACGCTTATGGAAGCACGCTCCCTCAATGCGCTCTTGTTGTAAAATAGCCTGAAGGTAGCCATGATACAGTATCTTTATCAAGGCCTCTTTTTTTCCAATGCAGTGACACAAACACAAGCCTGCTTTCAAGTCCAAACTCGATTTAGTGGAGCTGTTAACACCGCTGTCAAATGGCATTCTGCCAGAGTGGGGAATAAATTTGATATAATTAAAGTAATATGAGCATCAATCAAATACTGACTTGAGAACGAACAGCTTGCTCATCGTCTTTGTCTTCTTTGAAGATGTGTGTGTGTGTGTGTTTGTGTGTTTTCTAAAGATATACTGCAATAATTATCTTTGATACATTATGGATTATTTATTAGATTGTTCTGCCCCTGCTGGCTTGGCACAGTTTCACAGCCAATCAGATTTTGGCATTTGGACAGAGTGGCTACAGAATGCTAAAAATAGATGGTGTTAATAAAAATGCAGTGAAGAAGTGCTGTGTGATGGCTGCATTTGGCTGTCTTTGATGTGTTAAAAGAGCCTCTTATCCATGGAAATCATGAGGATAAAACCAGGAAGTCTCATTCCTACCTAGAGCAAAAATATTAAGCCATTCAGTCAAACAATTCTAAAGCGTTCAGTATGCTTAAAACGAACTAGGGTGTGACGGATCCACAGGAAAATGGGTTCATACCTGTTCCGAAAGGACATGCTGGAAGGATGGGGTGAAAACCAAGCTTTCCCAGGCATCTTTTTCAGGTTTTTGTTGCCTTTATGCAATGAATATAGCTAATGGGGAGAGCAGTGCACACTTTCGAACAGTCTCTCCTCAAAGGCTTTCAGACAGGAGCCTGTCAAAGGGCCAATATAACCTTCAAGGCAAGGGTCACATGTGACCAACGCAGGGAGTCGCGCTAGCAATACTGCTATCAAGCTCTTGTAATGTGCTAACAACCATAGGCTGACCGCTAGGCTGTGGGAGCTATTGTACACACTGACTGTGGGCAGGGCAATGTTTTTATGCCACATGTTATATTTAGAAAATGATCATGAAAAATTATGTTTCTTTTCTTTTCAATACAACAGCATTGAGCCGTGCCCTCTAAATATATATCAGATTCCTCTAGCCAGACATTGCAAACAGAGCTGAGCGAAGTCTTTCAGGAGGAAAAACCTGAGGCTGTTCATTTCAGTTCCATGTCCCGTCTTTACAAAACTTGCATTACATTTAATGTTGCTATTGTAGCCATTCAGCTCCGCTCAATTATGTTGCTGCATTCTCTTCCAAAAGACTCAAAGCGCTGACAGCGTGTTGGTCGATCCCTCCAAGTGGTCTCTGAGGACGGGCCTTAATTGTAACCTCTTTTAATCCACAAACTCCGGCACAGTCTGGCTCTCTGCGGAGGCAGCGTCATCCATCTCCCCTGCCCACGGTCTGATAGGCCTAATCGCAATGCAAACATGTTTTCAATGGGCGTGTGTCATCTGTGTCCCACTTCTCGTGTTTCCTGTTTCTCAGATCTCAGCATTAACTTGCTAAAAATGTTATCATAGCCTTTAATGTTTCTAAGCTGCTCACAATGAGATGCTTTCTCTGAAGCCAGTGTGTTGCCATAGCTTGTTGACATTACGACATTTAAAATGTAAGTACCACTTTTTTTCCTTTAGAAATATTTCCACAGATATGGAGAAACATGTAACACTCTTACCTCCTCATGTTGGGTTATTTTCAACCCTGATTTTAATCCTGAAGAGGTTATTCCAACAGAACTCTTCTCCAGGCTGACTACTGTAGAGTACCAGTGGAGGGGAGGGGGGCAGTCTGCTGCAGAGAATTCACTTTCCTCCATCCCTATCACTGGTTTGCTTTCAGAGTTTGGGGCCCTTACCTTTCTCCCGTGCCCTGCCATCTTCCAGAGACATGTTGCGTGCACCGATGCGTGAAATTGTGAAATGGCTAATGACATTTTCCTTGCATAATGGCGTCCCTTGAAATGGTGCTTACAGCTGCCAGTGCTTTGATTGAGGAGTGTAGCGTACGTGTGTGTGTGGTTGGATGGATAACTGCACTCTCTTTAAAGCCACCCTTTGACATGTCCTTGACTTCCCTTTCTATCTATCTATCTATCTATCTATCTATCTATCTATCTATCTATCTATCTATCTATCTATCTATCTATCTATC
>JBBPCS010063769.1:0-17312 GCA_037974645.1 Hollardia meadi
GTGTGTGTGTGTGTGTGTGTGTGTGTGTGTGTGTGTGTGTGTGTGTGTGTGTGTGTGTGTGTGTGTGTGAAGACAGAAGCAACGTGCCCGTAAATGACGGCAAAACACAGACTCAATATGGTTTTTGTTCGGTTTTATTCGGTCATATCCTGGGTATCTCCTGGGTTTTGTTAAAAGAGTAGTGTTATTGGATGTGTGAATAGAAATATTGTTGGGAGGAAATATGGAAAAGGACAGATGGGTTCACTGAACAATACCTAATGCTCAAAACAGCTGAATCATTTATACACATCACGATGAAAGCAGTGTGTTTATCGAATGCGTAGATTTTTCACTCACAAATAAACCCCGTGATTTGAAACATGCCAAAGTTAATCTGCTTTGCATAGATAAATTGGTAAGCAGCATCTGTTCCTTTCGCGAGCTTGAAGTGGAAGTCAGGAAATCGGAAACTTACCTAACTGTTCACTTGCTGACGAACCTGAAAATGTAAATCAATCTAACATTTATTCAGTCTAACAATGCTTCGGCTTCTTTTGAGCCGAATAAGATGTGGATGTCATGGAAGTGATAGTTCCAAGGGACCCGTGATTACACAGGCAATCAGTGATGTCATAACCAATACAGATCCATTCAATGCTCTGTGGAAATGAAAAACTAAAGGGAAGAAATTAAGTGGGGTTAGAGTGCATGGTCACAGTAGAGTGATGTCCCAGGAGCAGGTTGGGATTCAAGGACATGTCGAATGAAGGTAATATACTCATTATCATTTGAGCATTTTTAGCCCGGCTGTCTATTGGGTATCAGATTGCAGTCTGTCGGTCCAACACTTTGCACTGAAATATCTCAACAGATATTGGAAGGATTGCCATGAGTGTTTTTATAGATATTCATGCTCCCCAGAGGATGAATTCTGATGAATTTGATGATCCCTTAAGGTTGAAATTTGTGGCTTTGACTAAATGTTTCAACTGCTGGATGGATTGTCGTGAAATTTGCTACACACATTCATCTTCCCCTTTAGATGAATTGTAATTCCTTTTGTGATCTCTTGACTTTTCCTCTTGCGCCACCATCACGTAAAAAAAAAATGTGTTTATCCAATACTTTGGTTTATGTCCAAATATTTGCAAAACTAATGAGATTCACTCCAGCCTTAGTTTTATGGAGCTAGAAGTCCCTGTTGTAACGTACAGTAATTCCATACAGTTCTTACTGTTAATTAGCACGTTAGGATGTTAACACGGTATACTATGACTGTGAACATGCTAAACATCATACCTGCTTAACATCAGCATGTTAGCATTGTGACTGTGAGCATGTTAGCATGCCAAAGTTGGCAATTAGTTCAAAGCATTGACTGTATATAAAGATGGACAACATGAGAGCGCCCCAAAAGTGAAGCCAAAACATCTCGATCGCCCCCTGGTGGTGAGCAGAAGTGTAGGTCATAAACTCCTCCCCCTCAATGATATCAGGTCGGACATGGGCCAAACTAAAGTATGGTGTCCATCTTTATTTATGTCAATAGTTCAAAGCATCACTGTGCCGAAGTACAGCCTCACAGAGCCGCTAGCATGGCTGTAGACTTAAAACTGTAATTTTACCACAAAAGCTGTCTGTTAAAGATGTTGCACTACTGTACATATAGAATGTAAAGGCTACCAAATTAATTATACTGAAAATGTAATAATAATATCTGTTTTTCCGTCATTTGTATTGTTTGATAAACTCTTTAAAACTATGTAAAGACAATAAACATATTTACAAAATTAAATGTTAGAATTATGTAAGTAAAGCATTTCCGACTTCATCTGCTTTACTCTGTTGTAAATATATTGATTTATATATTTACTTTATTCTCCCTTAGAGCTTTTTGTCATTTCTTTTATATTCCCATATAATTTGATTGTGCCTTCCATTTACAATGTTTAACAATAAAGAAACACACAGTTGCAACAAATAAACTTTGACTTAGTCCAAGTTGACATTTACTTACATGGCCATATGTGGTTGAATGCCCTTGAGTCAGCCAACTAGAGAAATCCAGTTCAGAGTGGTGTACTGGTACCAATGGGTAGCACACAGGAATAGACTACCACACCCTCTTTTCCTTTCCAGCTGTTTTGCAGAAGAAATCACCCATCGCCAGCCATTTGCAAGTCTGTATGTGTGCGTATGTATGTGGACATTTTCCAAGTGAACAGCTAGTGTCTGTCCTTTTAGTCTGTGTGTGTGCCAGGTGACACATCACATCTTGTCACCGTGGTGACTCACATTAGCTTTCAGTGGTCCAGGCTTTTGGGGGACAAGCAAGCACATACACATTCATACATGCCAGTAAGCTCGACAACTTGCAATTACTGTAAACCTGCTTGAGTGCATACACGCTCAAACACTCACCAAAGTTGTTTACTCACACTTTCGGGAACCAAACTGGGGATGTTAAATGATTTAATGGAGGCAGAGCTGGACAGGGGTCCCAGAACATGCTAGAGATCATAGATTTAATGTTTTAAGGCCCCTTGAGCCGGTTAAACAGTGCTAAAACACACTTTTCGCCTGCCACATCCCATCATGCCAACAAGCTGTGTAAAGTGCATCTTTTTGTGAGACTGCAGGGCACTAATCCAGTGCAGGTGCACTTGTTATTAACTGACAGGGGATTATGAGAGAGAGTGGGACAATCAAGTAAAAGAAAGGTCATAACACTGTTGGGAACAAGGCTCCGGTCCCCGGTGCTCCATTTGAGCTTTTCCAGAGTCTGAGTTTTGTTCTTGTGAGAGCTGGTGGCTCCGCAGGCTGCCTTAAATGGGTCGTTGTGATCCTGCAGAGCCCTAAAATCATCCTCAATACCTGCAGCAGAACAGTAAGTCATCTTAGTGCCTAATTATCTCATCTTATGTAAATAATGTGTTAAATTTGGCGTTTGTAGTCATGGCAATGTGTCCTCTAGACTTTAAAATGTGCCAGGAACAAGGAAGATATGTTTGAATATGAATATTAATGTGCATTTGGTGCAGTAGCTGCCTAATAAATAAATATGAAATAGCAACAATATTTGAAGCTTCTTGCAATTGTCAGACATCATTTATGGTGTTTATTGATTTGGAACAATGAGATAAATTGTTGTTTGCTTCCTGCAAATTAAGTGTATATGTCTCTCCACTATGTTATGTCATACTGTATTTATTTAAAAGATAAAAAAAATTATAAAATAGACGTTTTTTGTTTTCTTTGTTTTTATTGTCTGGATATATGGAAAGATGAGAATTGTGTCTTTTCAGTATTGTTCAAAGTTTTCATTCAGCAGTGCAGTCTAGTGTCAGCTTTTGCACGGCCAGCATTCCCACCCGCAATTTCTTCAAGAATTGCGTTCTCTAGTTATATTAAGTAAGATGCAAAAAAAATGTTGATAATATGAGATATTAGCCAAGGACTTTATGCATATGCTTGATTCTTCTTTTATGTGATCATAACATGAAAGCATTCGTGAGAGTCTGAACTTAAGGTTCAGACAACAGACACTCTTCATTAGACTCAGAGTCCTTGCTGCTGCCCGCTAAACACTGAAACTGAGGGGAGGATGGAAATATATAGTTCAGCGTTTCCCACCTCACAAGAACAGCATGGTAATCAATTCCATTTAGTACAAATCCAATGGACTTAAACTTCCAGTGCGAATAACCATAGGCTGCAGAGCAGAGGTGCATTTATCGATAAAGCAATTAATTCAAACTCCTCCTATCCTTTGCTCGTCCTCCTCCTCTAGGACGGCTGCTTCTCCCCCGATCCGCAGCAAAGGACCTTCAGGAAACACGTTACACATTAAATGTCCAAAGCTCAAAGCGTGAACCTGGAGTGCAGGACTTTTTTCATATAAATGAACGTACGTTAACTTCAAGCATGTTCACACAATGCTCATTATTATGCTGATTATTTTGCAGATTATTTTGTAGTATATTGGAGTTTTTAAATTGGTGTCTGTGATTATTTTCCCGTGCTGGCTAACTGGTAGCGGTGTGTCTTCACAAAGATTGGTTTTCCAGACAGAATAGGCTTCAGTATGGGGCTACAGGCTACAGCCACTAACAATGTGATGAACCCCATGGCTCCATAAGTATATCAACAGTGTTTGTGTAAATATTCTCACTGCCAAAAGGGGGAGACAGCAGTTCTTCGAGGTTTTTAAGGGTTTTCCAGTAGAAAATTCCTCATATAATCGCCCAAATGGTCATTTAAGGCAGAATATTACTTAGCATGTACATAGATGTTAGACCAAATATACAAATTATATGAAAAAAATGTGCACTCAGAGCACGGGCTGAGACTGTAAGGGAGCTCGCCAAATGTGCTCTGCTACTTGCTGCAAGATCACGCCCATCCAGGTGAAACACCAAGAGTGAGTCCTGACAGGGAATATGAGGACCACCACGGCAACTACAACGAGTAACATTGAAGCTGCAGAAAACACCCTAAAAACCATCTGGATACTGGATTCCCTGTCGTCAAATTGGCCTCGGTGTCGGAGGCTGTGTTCACTGTGAGGCTGCTGAGCCCTGTAAAGTTAGCAGCAGTTACTTTAGCAACCAGTAAGTCATCTGTTCATCAGGGTATATCGATGAGCAGCTGGAGGACATCAGAGGGAGAACCAGACAATATTTTCTCCATAAAAAATATGTAAATAAAGTTAAAAACGTTGTATTTTTGTTCGGTAATCATTGATGGCCAGCCCCCAGAAACACATCTGTGTCCTTCTGACCTGAAAATAGCGCTGTGTCGCTAAAAGATTTTAATGGGTGGATGTCATGTCATGTCATGTCATGTTTGTTTGTTTTTTTAAAAGGGTTTAAAGGAACAGTTCATCCAAAACTAAAAATCCAGTCATTTGTGATTTCCTGTTGGTTGTTTTTTTTATATTTTAAAACAAGTCCTTATCTACTTCAGTTGTGTAGGCGAATGCTGCAACACTCTTTTGCTGTGCTTTTCATTTTTGGTTGAACTATTCCTTTAAAATGCTTCTTTTTTAAAAAAATTTCATGTCGACTTTAACTATGATGGAAAAGGGAAAGTGAAAATCTTTGGGATGACCTAACTTTTTTTTAACCTTATGCAACGCTTAAAAATGGTGAATGCTAGGGCAATTAACGCTGACCAGGTCGACGACCGTTACTTCTACTGTGCGCGTGACTGGTGGGAGCGTCATTTCCGACACTGCTGACTTTGCGGTCCAGTCCAATTTTAATAAAGGGCCGGGTGAGCACCAACTGCCTGCCCTCCGGAAAGGAAAGAGACAGGGAGAAAGACATAAAGAGCATCCTGAGCTACTTTGTCACCTCCGTCAAGTCAAATCGAAAAAGCGAGAGAACGCCCGGAAGTGAAAGCGCTAATCGTTGGGATAAGCTAGGTGAGTACACGGAGCTGTTGGCCGTAAAAAGAGACTTTAAACGAAACAAACGTTGTCGTTTTATGTTCCACACAAGGATTGGTCTCGAAATAAATAAATCGTTTTCATTGAAAAGCTTCTGTAGCCTTTAGAGTGAGTGTGTAGCAATGCCTGCTTAATTGAGTATTTTATTTTGAAAATGCCAGCCGGTAGTCGCGCTTTTATTTTGCCCGGCTTCACACTCTCTCCATCTCTCAGAGCTCGCTCGGCTCGCAGAGACAGCAGGATGCCAAGGGAAGAACTCCGACACACGGCGTCCGTTTCACCGTCTCCCGACGTCGTCTCTCGGTCACGGCAACTCTGATGGGCGTTTTTATCTTCCGCTTACCGTCCTCGACGCTCGGATATTTTTGGAAGCCACGAAATGAAGCGAATGAATGTGAGCAACAAGAAGTGTCCTGTTGTTGTGCCCGTCTCCAGCATCACTACTAGTCAAGTCCTCTCTGTGGATGCGGTGCCTCAGTGATGTTTAGTTGTCTGTTTTCAGAGGATTATATTTAGTGTTTTGTAGAGGACTACCAAACTTTCCCCCACCCACTCTTTATTGTCTTTTTCGAGGTTCTCCGTCTTTGAAACAAAGATTTCAGGATAGACCAACTCCGAAAAACCAGCGACTTGACATCTGCTCCTGGCGGAATAACCATTGTTAGCGGTTATTCGCCTTTACAAGCATCTTCTCTGGGGTGGGAACACGACGGATGCTTGCCTTGCTCGTCTATTCCGAGTTTTGTGTCGTCTCGTTCTGTTCTGTCTGTTTGTCCCACAGTGGCATGAAAATTCATGAATGCGTCCAAGGACATGTATACAAATTACGCATGCACCATGACGGTAGTAGGCTGTGCGTAATATCCTATTATTATTATCCCCACCACATGAATGCAATAACAAACACATTCAATCTCATTCCTGTGTTTCGTAGAAGATTTGGGTGATCCATCATAACTTGATTTGTGTGTGTATGTGTGTGTGTAGCATGGGCGTTAGGAGTATGGCAAGGTAGACTATTGTCACGCTTGAATGTAGAGTATAATACTGATACTATTTTTTAACATTATTTGAATACAGAAAAGATCAAACAGATGCCTCTTTAAAAGTCCTATATTTAATAAAACTATGAACCATTTTGCAAGTCCTGGGCATCTTTTTTTAACAGATGTGTCCAAAATGAGCAGCAAATTAAAAACCTATTAGAAGCTTGCCTTTGCCATAATTAACGCTCCATGTGTGTGGATTGATCAGGGGGATTCTGCGCGCAAGCATGCACCTCTGTCCATGTGCCTGTGTGTGCGCCCCTGGCCGCTAACATCATACCCCTTCTGTGCGTGTGTGTGTGTGTGTGTGTGTGTACAGCCACGCTGGAAGTCGCCCCCCATGTGGCCGTCGGGAGTGGGGAGCAGGCAGGCCTGCCCGCGGGAGTCGGCGCTGCGCAGGGCGGCCATCAGCGGCAACATCAACGCCCTGCCGCCGCACAACGTCCCCAGTGGCCGCAGCGTCCGGGTCTTCATCTGTTCCAACCCCGACGGTAAGAGTCAGCGTGAACCCCCGACCCCCACCATCGTACACACTTTCTTCAAGCCTGCAGACCCTCAAATTCCACAACACACTTCTTCTGTTGTGACTCATTTTATAATAATGGAAATAGATTGCCCATGTTTTGCATTCTTGGGCTTTATTAGGATGTTTTCAGCTGAATCGCCTGTAGTGGAAATTAACACAGGGTAGATGTGTAGACAGTTCTTGAGGACTATTCATAAAACACATTGCAGGTGTGTAAAAAAGAAATACCTCAAGCATCTTGAAGGATGAGGTTGATGCATCTGGACAGAAATGAAGCCACTTTCCAAGCATGTGATCCATCCCGTTTAGATTAATATTGAAGGAAATGACAGTTTTCTCATATTAAGGTGTAGTCTATTTGCCACATTGAGCTGCGACATTTAAAGATCCACTTACAGAAGAACTGGGAAATATCTTAAATTAGGTTATATTAGGCCGTGTGACAACTTGACAAAAATAAAACAACAAATTGGTGCACGATTTATTCCACCAACACAACGCAACACCAGATTGTTTTCGACACAGAGTGCATGGTGTGAGCCGAGTGCAAGACAGTTGGTTCATGAGGGAGACACTCGGTTGCAGCTCTGTATTTGAATATGCCCTCTGGGCAAGCGGGTAAAAATAGGCTTCGTACAACTGGAGTAAACAAGGCAAGGTAAGTAGAGTAGGTTATGAGAGGGAGAGGGAGAGAGAAGGAGGGTATGCCAGGATTAAAAAGGGAGGAATGCATCACTGTCATTTACTTTCCCTCACTGAGCAAATTGCTATTGACACCATCATGGCTTGCTGTAGACAGTGAAACATCTGGTATTGTTTTGCCACTTGTAGCTGACTCAGTCATTTAGACCATCCCCTCATAGAGACCTCGATTCCAAACAAACAAACTGTGATTACCGACAACGGTTTTACGTAGTGATCTCAGTCCTTGTAATGTCCTTTATACACTCATGTGTTTGACAAGGTGTTAAACCTCGCCCCATCCTTGCTTGTGAATCTTTCCAGAACACACCCAACCATGATACTATTACCTTTTACCAGTGAACCTCTTTACCTGTGGAATGCTTCAGATGTTTTTTAAGCATTCCACAACTTTCCCAGTCTTTTGTTGCCCCCGTCTCACTTGCTTGAAACATGTTGCTGGCACTACATCCTGATTAGGCATATATTTACTAAAATCAATGGAGCTAGAGGTAAAATGAGGTAAAACAATAAATGTATTGCCTTTGTACTAAATTGAGTATATTCTAAAAAAAAGAAAAAAAGAAAAGCAAATTATCACATTCTGTTTTATTTTACGCTGCGTCTCAGCTTTTTGGGAATCGGTGGGGGGGGGGGTGGGGGGTTGTGCTCGTGGAAGGAAAAACGATGAGGGGGCTATTAGTTTTCTTTTTCACAGCATCAGCACGAATGGAAAGCCACACGTCTCAGCTGTGAAAAGAGTTAATAATGAACCGTCGTTTCCTGTGAAGCGAGGTTGCTGCTATCCAGTGCCATATCCTGCTAATGAAGGTGCACTCTGTCTCAAACAGTAGCACAGAAACGCTGCCGACTCCCCTGCAAGCTCAAATCACACTTGCAGTAAGGTTTGCCTTTGTTTTGATCTTCTTCTTTTTTTTTTCCAGATGAGTTCAATCCATAAACAATCCATAAATCCATATTCTTGCAAACTCTTGTGATGCGGCGAACCCTTCTGGTTCTGCATGAAGAAGTATGGCTATTCCCAACTGTGACCCAGGTCTGCCCTCAAATCCTGCTGCAGAGCCTGTTTCTCCATGTTCACTAGAGGGGGCTATCCATGCACATATTTACGAGCATCCACCTTACTGTACATGTACTGTACAATGTCAGGGATAAAATTTAGTAAGTTTTGGCAATAATTTAGAAAAATACATTGTGTTTCTTTATAAGAAGTTGATAGAAGAGAGTGGTTCACTGCACAGCACAGTTATACAGAGTATTTGAAGTGTTAGCCAAAATGTAAGCCAAATAGCTAATTTGAGGGGATTTACATCATCCTTCCAGGATGTTAATGAATCACTCAAGTTCTTGGCTCAGGTGGATGAATCTGTGCGTGTGTGTGTGTGCGGCCACAGTCGATCAATTGAAAACCCCCACTATCTGTTCTTGCCAGTAGCCAGACGGTAGCAGCAAACCAGAGAAAAGCCTGACGTGATTTATTTCCATGCGTACTGTTCAGTGCATTATGCAGCCTGTCTCATCTGTCAATATGCAAGTGTGTGTGTGTGTGTGTGTGTGTTCATGGAGATCTGTATAAGCATATCAAGACAAGCCCATTAGTTTGCTGTGGTCACCTCAGGGGCTCTGGCATTGGTTGTGTGCAATAGGCAGCTATTTGTATGCAAGCTATCACTTAAGCTGTTTAAAGTTGATAAAAGCACAAGGCCTTAGGGATGTGAGGCATAAAATCATCCACCCCTCCAACGCTCCACCATCAAGGCTACAGTATGTCACCACGGAGACCACTAATTACGTTATATTTCACCACACAATTATACCCAGCGTTCTGCTTTATCCTTTTCAGTCTGTGTTGTAGGTCTTTAGCTCAGATTTCCATGATTCTGTGGTCTTTTTCCTTAAAAAAAAAAAAATTCTCTTTCTCCCTAATCACCCACTTTTTGGAATTGAGTCTGGTGAAAGGGAACAAAAGAGAGAGTGGGAGGGAGGACAGAGGGAGAGATGACAGGTGGGGAGACCGTGTCAAAGGTGGCTTTTGTTTGATAAATTGCTTCTCAGGGGCGAGCCTGGCCCATTTCTGCGGCATTGTGAAGTTTATGATACATGCCGGCAAGCTTATTTCTCCCCCTCTTGTGCTGTCCTCTGCCTCCGCTCTCTTCCTCAAGGGTTTGGCAGCAGCTTGTGCTGAACTCTCTCAGAGTTTTCCAGTGCACCCCCCCCCCCCAGGACGCCGTTCTGACAAATTCAGCAGTTCAGCAACTCCCTGGGTGTTCAAACCATTTTATGGAACACACTGGAAAAGCATTTCATGAGGGAATGATGGCAATGATAGCAAGCAGCCCGCGAAATACACCTGAGTAAAATTACATGTTATTATCTACTTACAGTATATCCAACATAATTAACCTCGAGAAACTAGCGTGGTCTGCAAGTGGTTTATAAGTAATGGGAACTTTATTTTATGTGCACATGAAGAGCTCTGCTGAGGGAAAGCTTGGGGGTGTAATACTGATAATTTAGACTGACAATGAATAAAATCTTACCAGTAACTTCCAATGAATGTTTCATTCAGTGTCGTCAGGAACCTCTCACCATAATATGAAGTTTTAAGGCTTCAAGTCTTACCAGAAGAACGTCTCTTCACTGTATTTTTTTGTTTTTATTTACATCAAAAGTGTTATCTGTATACATACTGTATGTATATCTTGGCTTTCAGTTACAAAAACTAGTTTATTCAGAGGCATCTTAAGAGGAGAAAATTTATCTTTCTGTACTCCAATTTCTAGATTATTTTTCCAGAATATATAGTATAATATATCAATGTAAAAAACAAAGATATGGGGAGTTGCAACTTTTTTTAAAATATTACATGAAACAGTTAAATTCTCCTTGTAATATAATACTAAATCTCTTTTTTATAGATCCCATCTTAAAGTATTTCATGCAAAGATTAATTGTCCTGAAAAAAGAACAGTTTCTAAGATTTAAAAGTCATAATGAGGATTATAAAATAAAATGTGAGGATCTTGTTGATGAGGCTCTTATTGTGGCGGTGTAAAATAGATTTGATAAACATGGCAAGACTAAATTTCGACAAAAACTGTAGAGAATGTGGTGCAGTGACTCTGTGTATGTGGAGGAGATAACCCTGTCCCCCTTTTTTTCCCTTCTAATTCTATAATTTGGTTACACAAGTCAAGAGTTTCTTGAAGCTAATATGCCCAAACTTTAACCTATCTTTAAATCCTCTCAAAACCCTCTATTATCTACCTACATTTGTTTTTTTTCTTCTGTTTGTTCATTAATAATTTAGTGTGGTCGATGTTTCAATTTCCTTTCACTCTTAATTAAAATACTCCCACATTTTACAAGAAACCAACAGACCTGGCAACTCTGCACCTACCTCACTGGTTACCAGTTTGCTCTGACTGTCTGCTCAGCGTTTTGATACTTTGAAAAGCATGGCGTCGCACCTTTAATTATGAAATATTGATACTCCTGTCATTGTCCAGCTCAAAGGAATGATGAAGGTTTGTGTTTAATATAGTCATGGCTGATCGGACCATCTGAGGTTTTGTCAGCGGGCAAGAATCTTAATCCACAAGATAACATGTGTTGTCCTGGTTACCTACTATGTTTTACATGGAGGAGAGTCCTTGCGATCTTGAGAATGTCATCATGACTTAAGATGATTGGGCTGTAAAGTGCAGTGTGTTCCTGGCATAAATGTGAGTACCCTAAAAGCCTCCACGAGCGGCTTTTGAGGCAACAGCTGCTAGCACAGATGTTACCCTCTGAACTTGTTATAGTGCATTTTTATGTTAAATAGACTTAACACTTGTTCTGCGTGCAATCAAACACACTTTAAGTTACTGACAGAGAGACGGGGGGGGGGGGTTTTACATTGTTGTTTTCCCTCAACATCCAAGTGTGGATGGTGGCACAGTAACCTCCAGTGGGTTCCCTTCATCCTGAGTCAGTGGTATTCAGATAATCTGTAGGGCCGGCCTGTGCTCAGGATACGCAGGAACATCTGGCCTTTATGGATGGCTGAGTTACACAGCCGTAGTTTGCCTTAAGCATCTTCCAGGTCATCCGGTATTGATTTGCTCACTGACTGTGCAACTGCCTCATTGCAGTGCAGGTTCATATCTGCACATGTGAGAGTTTGCACTGAATGACTTGAAGTTTTTGGGTGACATACTGAGAAAGAACGAAGAATTAAAAAAAAAATTTTTTTTTGCATTTTTTGGTCTATTCTGTTTGTTGGCTTAGTTTTAAGATGTGTTAAGACGTATATGCTTTATTGTGAAATGACGAGGTGTTGCATTCACGAGACAAGTGTGGGAGAGAATAACATGCTGCAGGTTCAGGGGGGAATTTGAACTAGGACTGCAACAAAAGACTACTTTCATTATCGTTCGATTTTAACAATGAATCAATCGTTTCGTTTATACAATGCCAGAAAATAATCACAATTTTACCAGAGTCCAATGTGATGTCTTCAAATATCATGTTTTTGTATGACAAACTATCTAAAACTAGGGGAAATCAGCAATTCTTTACATTTGAGAAGCTAAAACCAGAAAATGAAACCAGTTCTCAAAATTGTTGTCAGTACATTTTCTGTCCAGAATTCGCAAACAGTTCTTTAGAGGCCAGAAGAGGTATTAACATCTTTTTCCAACACAGGTCTCTTTGTGTTAGTTTGAAAATTACAAGAGCTTTGCTCTCTACTTGTCACATACATCCCTTACGGGTCTGTTCTATTTGCTAAGACACTTGTCTTGTGGACTTCTCTCGGTTTTAATCAGAACTCGCTAAGCAGTTGCGCATACCAAGTGCCTCTGGAGTGTCAGTCGGTGTCGCTTGATGAGAGAGTGATTGCTTTATCAGAGCCTCGTTGATGAGACTTGTAGAGGGCAGCTGTAGAGTGACCGCTATGTAGAGGAATGAAGGACCAGAAGAAATGTCAGTATAACTAAATTTATAGTGTTGTGATGCTTTTTGACAAAACAATCTCTGACCAATCCCTGCAAGCTGCATACTGCAAGCAGGGATTGTTTGGCATTATGAATTGAATATCTTTTAGTTTGGACTATTGGTTGTGCAAAACAAGCATATCGTCTTGTGATCTTCTGATTGGCTTTTTTCACCCCCCATCAATAAATTAATGGACATTGAAAGAAAGAAGAAAGCGAGGGAAAATAACCATGAACATTTGGCTGCATTTCTCTTTTCAATTGACCGCCCATGAGTTCCCTAAAGGCTGGGGGAGAGAAGAAGAAGAAAATAAAGCAAAGGAAGAGAGAACGAAAAAAAAGAGAGCTGACAGGACATATCTGAAAGGAAAGATAGATTGGTCTGCACTATTGAAATAAACAGATTGGAAAATTGGAGGGAGGGACACACACAGCGAGAAAGAGAGCGAATGCAACATCCAGTCTTTGTTCCTTTGCATGTGGGTGTGTACACAACAGACACACACACAACACACACACACACACACACATACGTCAGGCTGCCATAACTCATCATCATCCCACAAAAAAAAAAAGAGAGAGAGAGAGGCGTCTTGCCGCTATCAGCACAATACAACAACAGCGTAGTTTAGTCTGTCGGGTCACATCGACACACACTTGTTTTCTACCATAAAACACTTCAACACATAAACAGGTTTAGTCTAAAAAAAAAAAGCTGCTTTTGCATATTTATGATGTCACTGTAAGATATTACACATTGAGAGATGACAGCCCCATTGATGCAGCAACTGCCATTTATTTCATTTGCATACTATTACAGCTGTTTGGTTTTGATTTGACATTTTGCTCGGGTAGCTGTGGGCGGATACATGTACGGTCACGGCCCAGAGCCTTGCTAAAGATAGACGAGAGCGAGATACATCACTCCAAATCTGTGGGCTCTTCCACTCGCTGTGCGTATGACCCGGTTAGCGGCTGTTTGTGCGCCGTCCACCATGCGTGCTCATGTGCAAGTTCTTGGTCACACGGGGGCCTCTCTGTTGGGCATGTTCTGTTTTTAACTATCCGTCAGCACCCTTCAGAAAAAGAGAGGGAGAGGGAGACTGGGCCTGTCCAAAGAAATTACAGGAACCATTTCGAAGACAGTGAAAAAGAGAGGAGGAAGAAAAGTGGGACACAACAGCAAGCCGTGGGCACCAACACTCAGACTGTCCAATATGATCACTGCCTTTGTAGTGCTGGATAATTCTTCAACAGTGTGTGTCAGCACTGGCTCTCTCAGGTGATCTTATTCTTTATGGGTGTAAAAAGGAGTTGCCTAATTACAAGGGATATACATCGATATGGAGCTGATAATGGAATTAATTGTATGAGCGGTGAAACAGTTGAACAGAAAATTTATCATGAACGATTTTGATTATTGATGGAACAGTTTGCTGCTGGTCTTTGTTGCATATTTGTTAAGTGAATATTTTAGGGCTATTAACTGTTGGTCAAAGAAACCAGGCTTCACCTTGGACTCTGGGAATTGTTTATGGGTCTATTTCACCGTTTTCTGACATTAAGCATCGACAAAATATTAGTGAATTGAGTTTCAAATTGTTATGAGTGAAGTGAGGAAATCAATCAACATTGGTCAGATTTTGTAGACATTTGGGGCAAATAATTTATGGATGACTCATGGTTCAGCTTTTGAATGAATGTATAAAAAGGTAGGACTGTGGTGTTGACCCTGACAAAGACCTTCAAAGGTCAAAACCGTTTTTAAAGGAATAGTGCAATATTTTTGGAATTACTTGCAAACTTTCAGAGAGCTACATAGCAGTCTCATGTCTGTGCGTTGAGACAAGCTCTGCTTCCATTTATGCTATGCTAAGCTAAGCTATCATCCCCTGGCTGTCGTTTTGTACTTGATGCGCAGATATTAGAGTGGTATGGATCTTCTCATCTCAAAGGAATAAGCGTATTTTCCGAAACTATTTCCTAAATATTCTCCCTTTAGTTGAACTGGTCATGTAAATAATGCTTAAAGCTTTTGTAAGTGTTTTAACACCTCTATGTTTTGTCCCCAGACACAGAGGCGGAGAGGAACGCACTGAAAGAGCACGTCTACCCCAAACTACGAGACTTCTGCAGGGAGAACTATGGCATTGAATTTCAGGTAACTGGCTGCATTCCCTTTTTTTCTACCTTCATTTTCCTTTGATTTATTCCTTTCCGTCTTACCTTCCTTCTACTCAAGGGGGTTGTAAATTCCAGAGCTGTACTTTGCCAGAACTGACTGTTAAGTGCCTCCAAATCTACATCATGGCTTACACAGCCGTCCGTGCCTGGAGGGGGGGGTCCCCAGAGCTGCGTGCCGAGGTCCCTGTCCCTTAAAGCGGACAGAAGGCCAGCAGAGATAAGGCTTCCATTGGTGAAGGCTGGCACAAATCTAGTTGTGGATAAGGCAACATGATGAGAGGGCTTTCCCTTTGTTATTGTCAGAGAACTGCAGCATTCTCCCTGCAGTGTCCACTGATCAGGATTATTTGCATTGCAAATCAGCATCAGCGTACACGGAAAGATTGCTATCAGAGGTTTGTTTGTTTAACAAATCCAGGAGAGCCCTGGAGTCAGGGGGAGATTTCTGCTATAAATTGTTCCTGAAAGGATTGGAGGAGATTTGTTTCTTATGGGGAGACTCGTGACCCCTGAATTGTTCCATGAAGCTGTAGTCAGCAGGGTGTCGGCAGCTAATTCTCATTTCATGCTAAGAATGTTTGGATCATAAACAGCTCCAGGCACATACCATCTTAAAGGTATGATAACAAGACTTAACACAATAGGTTTAGAGCATTTCCCCTGTATGCACAAGATGCGTCCAGTCGGTAATAGTTGGTAATAAAACACCAAACTTATTTAAAATAAATAATACTAAATTGAGAGATCAAAACTTGTATCATTACTATTATTATTACTTATAGCGTTTTACTGTATCACTATTGTGTTTTGTGAAGCTTAGCCTTCTCCACCATATTGTAAAACACCATATGCATCTATTAATACATGTACCTGGTGATGTGCAGTAGGTGAAACAAGCTTCACTCCAAAATTACAAAAGTAAATGGCTGCATGACGAAGCCCTGGGTCTTCGAAATTTTGAACTGGTTTGAATTCAAAAGCAATTACTGAGACAAAATCTTGCTCGTCGTTGCTTTTCTGTTGTTGTTTAGCAAATCCATGTTGAAAAGGAGTAGCGCTGCCACGATTAGTTGATTAATTGATTAGTTGATCGAAAGAAAATTAATCGTTTCAGTCATTTTTCAAGCAAAGTGTCAAACATTTGCTCGTCCCAGCTTCCTAAATGTGAAGAGTAAATGTTGGGGCTTGGGGAAATTGTAATGAAAATGATTTCACAATATTTTGTCATTTTATAGACTAAAAGATTAATCGATTAATTAAATTAATTGTCAGATTAATCGATAATGAAAATAGTCATCTTAATAGCAGACGAGCCAGTTGCTCGAATGAACCATTTACAATTTAGTGTACAGGTCCAAAGCCAAAGCCACCACAAGCCGATTCTCCACAGACTTGATGCTCCTATTAGCACAAGCATCAATTACACAAAGTGAAAGGGGTCGAGGACACTGTAACCAGACAGAGAGATCTGACCAACGTTCCCGTGTGTGAGAGGGAAGTGCGAGAAAATCCAAGAAAAGCCAGGCAGAGACGTTTTGGCTCCGGTATCCGTGGCCACGTGTCTGTCTGGTGATTCAGCTCGCTGTGACGAAGCATGAGCTGAAATGATTATGCAGAAGGCCTCGGAGTTAATACTATGACTCACTTACTCTGCTCTCCTCCCTCCTCCTTCTCTTCCTCTATCCGACCACCCCCCTACACACACACACACACTCCTCATCCTCACCCACGCAATGTGAGAATTGGCACCTTCGCTTACACCACAGTTTACCGGAGCTTAATAATGACTTGCACTAATGTGTGAGTTAAGGTTTTAGTTATGAATCATTTTAACGTGTGAAATCGTCATATATGATTTTTAGGTACAGTATCTTGTAGCCTGATTATTTTGTCTCGTTCCTGTTTTCTGTTTTGATTTGTAATTTATCCCGCCTCCCCTTTCACACACACACACACACACACACACGCTCCGTCCCTCGCACACATCCGCTGGCACACCCTGACACACATATGCCAAGCTGATGAAACCCAGTTCTCCCCGGTCCCTCATCGCTTGACTCAGTTTCCATGCTCCCTTAACAGGATGGAAAGGGATCGCGGGAGACGGACAGAGGGATAGAGGGAGGAAGAGGAAATCCAGCCCAGGGGCTGAGGGCTGCGTCCTTATTCAGTCAGGGCACAGCAGCAGCAAGGGGTGGGGGGGGATCAGGCTCCGTGATCCTTTTTCACTATTTCAATCCCTCGTGTTTCCTGCTCTTCCTCTCTTTTACTTATAGATGACACAAAACAGACACACATTAAGATGCAGCGAGGAGATACGCATGAGGATCAGGGTCAGATGAGGTTTCAGTACATCTGTAGCCATGCTTGATTACTGTGTGTGTGTGTGTGTGTGTGTGTGTGTGTGTGTGTGTGTGTGTGTGTGTGTGTGTGTGTGTGTGTGT